>VZRR01000696.1:1893-126698 GCA_013398015.1 Oreocharis arfaki | reverse complement strand
GGAGAAGCAGGCCCGGGTGAGGGGAGCAGTCCTGGCCCCAGATCATCACCCCAGTTAAGGCTTCCCAAGCATCCCAGTTAGGGGTTCCATACTAAAACAAGGCACAATCCATGTTCAGGCATCGCTGGGAGCCACCACAACCCCGCTCTCTGCCCACACAAAGAAAGGGGATAAATTTATTGGGACTACAAGGGATAAACCCCAAATTCATTTGCAGCTCTGCAAAAGCAGCTCAGAAAAGGAGAGAAGCCCTTTTTCCTGAACTGAGAAGCAGCTTCTTAGCTGCTTTATTCAACTTGAAGAGAGTTAAAGGAGTTGATATTTGCTGCAAATTTGGTTCATGGCTCTATTTTTATTTTGCTGCTCCCACCAAGGTTTACATATATTCATGTTCCCTTCAGGGAAAGTTTTATAGTGATTACTGGGGCGAAAGCCAAAAGGGACCTCTATATATACACCTCAAAACACTCCAGGATTTAAATCAGATCATTTCTGTGGGTTATTTCAAGGATGGGGCTTGCAGGGTGTCCTGGGGAATGCAATGGTTTGGATCCAATCCTCAATGAAATTCTGTAGGAATGTCACAAAATGGAAAATTCATTATGGCATTATTTACTATTTGGGGCTTTTTTTGTTGATTTCCAGCAGCTTTCATTCCCAGTATGAGAAGCTGTAATTGCAGCACCATTCCCAAATAAATATTCACAGGAGAAAACCAGGTAGGGTCAGGTCCTGAGGGCACCCAGGGGCTTGGGGAGCATTCTATCAAGTTAATCTTGCCCACAATGGGGACAAATAGATTAATAATTTGGGATTTTAGCTTGCAAGCTGCTTTTTGGAAAGGAAAACCGGTAATTTTATTTGCAGAGCAATTACACGAGATTATCTGGAAGCCCAGGACTGTGTTTTACGACCCAGGCAGTAAATAACTCTAAAGGGATGGAAACAACTCAGGCTTTATTTCTACTCCATTCCTAATATCCAACTAGGAATCAGTTCTCCCACTGCAGCCAAATTCTGAGGCTCTGATCAGGCAACATCCCGGGGCTTGGAATGAGCTGGACTTTGAGGACCCTTCCCAAATCATTCTGGGATTCTGGGAACAAACAAAGAGCAAGAGAGGTGAATGAAATACAGGGAGGGGAAAGCAGCTTCCCAGAGTCACGAGGGAGTTGGTTATGGAACCAGCCCTGGAATTTGAGATTCCCAGCTCCCAGCCAGGAGTCCATGGCCTGGATGGATTGAGCTGTCTCAGGTTTTCCAGCTACCAGCAGAAGGACAAACCTGCCTGGACACTGGTACAGCCAGAGGCACTGGGGTTTAGAACATATTTGTAATTTTTATACTGTTTCAGGTCGTCTCTGAGGCAGAAAGAGTTTAACAGATGAGGCCAATTAATTGAATTTTGGATCAATTTGTGACTAGATGCTGCTTCTCCACAGTCTGTATTAATGCTGTTGTTGATACACAGCTCACCAGCCACACTCCGGGGGAGGAGCTGGCTCCCAGGCCCAAAAGGCAGGGATGGGATGTGCTTACCTGGTATGGAAGTGCTTGTCGAGAACCAGAAATCTGGGGACACATTTCTACTCCTTGGTATGTGGGAACAGCAGTTCTGGCTTAAGAACCTTCCTTCTCTCCTCATTCTCCCCAGGCAGGGCTGTTTACAGCGAGCAGGAGAAAAAATACCATCATTGTTTCTTTTTATTTGTATAGAAAGTAGTGGGAAATTGTCTCCTTTTGCACTATTTCAGCGTGTGGGATTTAATACAAGATCCAAAAGGTTTCAAGCAGTGCTAAGAGACATTTCCTCATCGTGTTTTACAGCTCTTTCAGTCCCTGCATCACAGTTCAGGTGTGGAAGGTGAGGAGGGCAGCTGGGATTCGGCTCCCTCTGGCATCCAGAGAGATTTGGGGACCAACTCACCTTGGAAAAATCCTCTCCATTAAATCTGAGGGAGAAGATGCTTGAGGGTGTTCTTGGATCAGCCTCAGCAGACAGGAATGAAGCCCTAAAAGAACAGGGTGAGGGAGAGGCACGACTGGGACATGAAAAATAGGAATTAAGTCAAGCATGCAAAATTGTCATTAAAATTTACCAGACCAGGGACTAAATATCTGTCTCTCCCTTACAAAGCCTGATGGAGAGAGTCTTATAAAAATTAATAGGCACTGAGTCAACAGCAGTCTACAGGAATAGAACAGGATGCCATGGAAATTACTCCAAAATCTACAAGGACAGGTGAAGTTTTAAATACGTTTTCTTTTCTTACATGCTCGCATTTTAAATCCTGCAACAGCAGTAAAAGCTTGAGAGAAGTCTAGAAGAGGAAATAATTCACCATGAAATGCCATGGAGATGCAGGGGGAATCACACTTTTGTATCTTGAAATATAAAATTACTTGTCCAGAGCTGAGAGAGTTTTACTCCTGTGTTACATCTCAGATGAATCTCAGTGGTTTTTACTGTACTTGAGAAATCTTTGAAGATGTTCATGGGAATGGCATCTTTAATCTGTGTTTTCAGTGTTATTGGGTTTCTTTTGTCCTGGGACACACAAGAGGCTCTGCCCACTCTGTACAGGTACCTCGCAACGAGAAAAAGCAAATGCTTCCTAAATCAAGGGATGAGACCATGAGGCAAAGGGTTGAGATGCTGATTGAGGTAATAAGGAACTAAAAATAAAATTTGGGCTACAAAAAAAACCCCCAACAAAACCAACAAACAAAACCCCCCCCCAAACCAAAAACAACAAAAAAACACCCCACCAACAAAAAAACCAACCCTACAACTGCAAAACAGCTCCAAAACAAATCAATGCTCCCAAAACCCCCAAACAAAACCCCAAACACTTCCTGGTGCCTCAATTCCTCTCTTCTCCCAACCTACCCCTGTATATCCCAGTCTGACCACTCCAAGGAGGACCAGCAGTGATTTGTTTCCCCAACTCCATCATCAAAAGCTTCAGTTCAGCATCCTCTGTTGAAAGAGGCCTCATAACTGCTCAGATTCATTAATAAACGCCTTCTCTCCACATAGAAGAGCTTTTTAACCCTTCAAAAATAGCACGAGGTTGTTCTCCTGTGACTTCCACCACAAATCCATATAAATGTTAAGTGCAGGGTTTTTCCCCGGCAGCTCTTCCAAATTTGTTAGGACAGATTTGGTTCCTCTGTTTCAGCTCAGTGGGGAAAAATGCTGTAAAATTTCAGCTATGGATGGGTTTTTTTCTCTCTGAGATAGAGAGAACCCAATCTAATTTCTTTGTTACTTACAAAGACAGTTTTGAAAAGCTTCCTCAAGGCTCCCCATCCCTTTTCTCGGGGCTCACATTTCGGGTTTTGAATGGATCTCTTTTCCCAGCCTCTAATTGACAGTGAAAAGCTGATTTCTGGAGCCAAGGTAAGGTACTGAAGGTAAGTGATCAAAACACTGCCCCTGTAATAAATCACTGGAGCCCAGGTCAGGGGCTGGAGTGTGAATGCAGCGTTCAATAAAGAAACACTCTGCACCTCTCAGCTCCAAACTGACCCAGCTAATTGACCTCATTGTGCTCCCCCCATTAATCATCATGGCACGGGGGGCAAGAGGCAGCTCTGCTGCACGGGGTGGGGGTGGAAATATAAGGTGAGATGAAATCATAGACAATTCTTCCTTAATTAACTCGTTGGATTGCCTGGGCTGGGAGGTGTCACTGGTTTTCTGATGGAATATCAGGAATAAGATGCTGGGTTTGCCCAGTTTGTGGTCATTGAGCCCATGGGTGCCCAACACAGCAAACTGAAGGAAAGGTGAGCAATCACCTGGATGCAAAATCACAGAATCTGCTCAGCTGGGAGAGACCCACAAGAATCACCAACCCCAAATGTTTGGGTTTCCAGTGCAAATCAAACCCTCCCTTCGATAAAAACTTCACATGTTCACATAAATCCCATGCATGCAGAAATCCCTGAGTCTTTTGTACAACACCAGGATAAGATGAAATTACTGTACACCTGCCCAGGGTTTCCTGCATGCATTTTGCCATGAGAAAATTGTGCAAGAACATGCGGGAAAAGCATAAAACCAGTCTTGCATCCCTTCACCCCTTACCACTCTTCATTCAAGATCTGAAACCACTATTTGGCACCTACAACTCATCAGCTCAGCGTTTATCTATTTTTCTGCTAATTTAGAACCATCATCCAGAGATCGTGGCCAAGCTCATGTGAGGAATTTCAACAATTTAATCGAAGGAAATCACCTCATTAATGTGGAGTTAAAGTCAGTGTAGGCTGGGAGTCTGTGTTCCATTTTCCAAAGAAAATGAATTTTTGAGTTGCAAAATGGTTGAGTTAACAATGTCATTGAAAAATTGGGGCAAAAAAAGCCCCCAAACAGTAAGAGAAAATGGAATTTAATCTCCAAAATCACTGTTGAAAAAGGAACACATAAGCACTTTCAAATTTCCACCCATTTGAGGTTTGAGCCTGATTTATTTTGCTTTGGTCTAAATCTGTTTATTGGCTGTGAACAACATGATCCAACTCAAAAGTGGCCCAGCCTGGAATGGGGGATTGGAGCAATGACCTCCACACATCCTTCCCACCCAAATTGTCCTGTAACTCCATTAGAAAAGGTTAAGGATGGACTGAAATCAGCCTTTTAAACACTGAAACTGCAGTGATCCTAACAGGAACATGTAATTACTTGTTAAACCACCAGGAATTTCTGTGGAAACAACCACCACAAAGCTGAGATTTTCAAACCTTAAAGGATTTACTGGAAACCAAGGATTTGAAGTGAATAAGGAGCTCAAAGCTCCTGTCTGCATTCACAAATATTACCCATACTGACAAGTCAGTGAAAATTTGGGAAGAGGATAAAATGTTTAGTCCTGTGTTCATTCAATATCACACTGAACCTGCTCATCTAAAGAAGGAATTTCACAGCGGAATGTCCCACGAAGCACAGATGCTCCAGCCCAAGGAATTGCTCGTGGTGTCAGGAAAACAGGATTTACTGATAGTGCTTGATTTACAAAGACCCTGAGCATTTAAACCAAGATCCTGGAAACCAGAGCGTCCCTATTTCTGCAAAGTCTCGTATTTTCTGAAGCCACACTCCAGCCTTCCCTGAAACCCTCTCGTCTCCTTCCCCATTTTTCTCCATTTACGGGCACTGAATGCTTGAATGCTTCCCCGGCAGCAATTCCAACGCAAGGACAATCCCCTTGGAGCTCGAGACACAGAACCTATTAATAAGCAAATGGAAAGAGCTGGCATATATTTCTCATTGTTTAATTCAGCAGCCACCAGAGCCTGAGCGCTCCTCTCCGGGGGCTCAGCCAGGCACGGGCAGTGTGGGAGATGACTCAATGCTCAGTGTGGAGCAAACCACCCCAGACTCATCCCACATCCCACATCCCACATCCCAGGAGTGGAGGTGTTCCTTTAGACAGCCAGGTCTGGTTTTTCAGGGGAAGGAGCCTTTAATCCCCCCCGTGCTGCCCACGCCGTGCACGGTTTGATTTTGGGGGTGGGACGGATGCGGAGCTTTGGGGAATGATGCGCTCTGCAGAGCTGAGGAGCTGTGGGAAGGGGGCTGGGGAGGGAGCAAGCCCTTATTCCCAACTGGAAAACCATCCTTCAGCTTGTGCTTCTGGGGCTGCCTTAATTCCCTCCTCTCCCAAATCCCAGCTTCCCCTCCTGCAATCCTGAGCAGCCTGAAGAGAGTTCAGATAACCCTGTCTGAGAGAGACCTTCCCAGCCGCCTTCCTTTGCTTTGGAGATAACACTTCTGCATCACATCAGGATTTGCTGCATTATTTCCATTATGAAAAAGAAGATTTTTTTCAGTTATGGAGATTTTTTCCTCTCATACACCACAGATTTTGCACAACCACTGCAAGGATCAGCACAAACACTCCCTGAGAAAGGACTGCTGGGTTCCAAGTCAGGCTCAAGGGGAAGGAGGCAATGTAGATTGTCCTCAACGAGTTCCACACTTCTCCATCCTAAAAGCATTTTCACCTCTGCTGCTCTGTATGAAAGGATATTGTTCTGCCAAGCAACAGGAAATATCAATTCTGATACAACAAAATACAGGAATCCGCTTTTTTTTCCCTTTGAACTGAGCACTTAAAATTGCTGGGCCCAACAAGACGTTGTATTTTCTGCCCCAGGCTCATCTTCTGTTCCCCAGGCTGAATTATTCAGCTTCAGTTCCTGAAAGTGACTCCAAGTCTGTTGCATTCCTGCACACAACACACCCAGTTTGCTCACGGACACACCAGAAATGTCCTGTGAGGAGAAAAAGGCAAAAATCCTCAACATCCTCTGCCCCAAAACACCCAAACCCAGCAACCACTGGATAACTACCTTGGTAAAACACCTCTTGCATGTCCACTTCCCTAAAACGTCAATCCTGGCCCTTCCCAGGCTGTGAACTGTTGTGTGTTTAAATTCCAGCCTGTGGACAATACCACTGGGTATTTCCTGTACTTAAATCATTGCCTTGTCTTTCACATTGACACTTCCTCCAGTGCAGCCCAGCACAGAGTGTTGCAGTGACATGTGGAATACAGAGCAGCTCCCGGCGCTCAGCGGGCATCTGAATGTTGTGAGAGCCCGTCACACCTTTCATCCTCCTTCCACCTTGCTGCCTCTGCTCCTCCTGCTGGATAAATTGGGGTGACCACAGAATGACAATAATCTCACGCTGATGCACCACCTTCCATCCCCCCGGGTTCTGAGTGATTTACACATTTCACCTGTGAGTCGCTGCCTCACTGCTGCCCCGGAACCTTGGCTGGTGGAGCTTTAGCACCATGGGAAACTGCAGAGGGGGTTTCAGAAGGGAAAAATGGGAATGACCCCATTAGAAAAATACATCCAAATGGCCCTGAAGGAAAGGTGTTGATTTTTTTCAAACCCCAGTTGCTAAGGACTGTTTATGATTTAGTATTTTGTGTGTCTGTTCTGCCTATTTGCTCTGTCCACACACACAAGCACTCAAAATTAATCATTTCATCAAAACTCTTGTAATTTATCAAAACTTTATCATTTCAAGGTCAAGCCTTCACAGGTGATCCTGCAAAATAAAGCTGCCTGTTTCACTACTGCCCTGATTTATTAGAATATAAAAAAATAAACTCTTCCTCATGAAATCAGCTCCACAGTTGACTCTGCTTGGATGCACTGAAAGTCTTATGCTGTGAAGGGTGACCAAGATGGACAATTCCCAGCCCCAGAGGTGACCATTTTACTGGAAATCCCAGCTTTCACCTGGGGAAAAGGCTGGGAAGCAGAGCTTTGTAAATGCTCTGTAAAATCCAGCTTCACGAAGCACTTTGGCTCCAGAGCTTCTGAACAACAGCAGATCAGAACCAGCCTCTGCTGGTGGGTGGTTACTGCTGTGATTCACCCAAAAAGTGACTTCTATTAATGAATAAAAGATGTGTTTTGATATAAAACCACGCTCTGCACACACACAGATGCAGTCCCTTGCCCAAACAGTAAGAAATTCCAATTGAACACATTCTTTTCCTGAAGCTCCATGAAGAACCACCTGGAACCCAGTGCAGAGCTGAGCCCAAACTCCTCTCCCTTGGAGCAGGAGGGCTTTACCCTGCCTGGGGGAGGCCAGCGTGGGCATGACATGAGTGTCACCAGCACAGCGACCACAGCAGCTTTTGGTGACCTTCAGGTTTCCTGGGTGATCTCTCCGTGCTGGCTCCAGAAATGTTGGAATGTGGAGTATTTTCCAAGTCCTTTCCACGTCCCTGGTCAGCCAAAAACCAGAAGAGTAATGAATGGCAGCGCTGCCCTTTGGAGGACCAAAGTTATTATCCTAATGCACGGGGAGGAATGATGCATTAAGGCATTAAAGAATCAAAACAATCACATTAATGCCTGACAGCATAAGCAGGAAACAAAAGATGAGAGCTGTAATCCAAACCATATGGCTTAATAACTAATCTCTCGTTTAAGCACCGTTATTAAAACACCTCCTGAATGCCTGGGCCTTACCAGGACATCTCAGCGTTGATATTTTACATATTCACTCTTTTTTTTCTCTCCTCCCCCTTTCCCTGCTCTTTCCCTCTCTAAAAGTGTTTTGTTGTGGGTTTTTTCTGGGGGGTGGAAACATTTTCAAACTGTTTCTCCTTTCATAAAGTCCAAATCCTGCGTCAACCCAATTAAGCCTCCACAGTCATAACAAATGAGGGTTGTCAGTTAGGCTCACTTGAGACACAAACTGCAGCTAATATTACTCAATATGCAGATGTTTTCTGTCTCTTTCCGTTGGAAAAAAAAATAAAGTATTATTCAAATGGATTAATGATGAATTGCTGTTAATCTGAAGAGGATATGCTGCAGAATGACACAAGGTTGCAGAAATGTCAAGTGGAGGAGATGTGTGTGAACAATGAAGTTCCCTCCATGTGCTGGTGGGTTTCAGTAATTCCTGTATTGTTGTGGTGCTGGACCACAGCAGCTCTCCCCTAAAGAAACACCCCCAAAATGGGTTGCATTCAAATGTTTGGCCCTCAAATGATGCTCAAACAGATCCAGCTGGGGATCTGCCACAGAGAGAATTCCCAGTAAACCACTGGGCTCATTTTCAACTCCTGCAGAAGTTTCTGGGAGTCAGGAGTCCTTTAAGTGCCCCGAAATCAGATTACACCTGACTCTGCAGAGCCAAGTTACCCAGTGGCTGCAGTCCCAGTGACTTCAGAGCAGTCATCCCATAAACTGATTAAAATTGTCTCCAATGTGCTTTAAAAGGTAGTAATTCCCAATATTATCAGTACCAATTTGAAGTATCAAAAGTTATTTAAATGTCTCAAAAAAAACAGCATCTGTTTTACTCAGCCCCTGCAACTCTTCCTGTGAATTTGTTTGAGAGAGGGGAAATTTTGGTCAGATAGACAGAAAAAATTCCTCCTAGTGAGGGTGGGGAGGGGCTGGGATGGAATTCCCAGAGCAGCTGTGGCTGCCCCTGGATCCCTGGAAGTACCCAAGGCCAGGCTGGAGCACCCTGGGAAGGTGTTGGGGTTGGAACTGGATGATTTTAAGGTCCCTTCTAACCCAAACCACTCCATGATTTCCTGATTCTTTTATTTTCCTGCCACTCTTTCTACAGCTTCCAATATTTTTATGTATTTATTTCACAGATTGACGCCAATGGCAGAAAAAATTGTAGCTGAATTTGAAGCATTTCAAAGCTTGGGAAAGCTTCAAATCCTGAGCCAAGGACTTATCCTTGAAATAATGTTTGAACAACAGGTGCAGAAAGGAACTACCAAGTGTAGGTGTGGGAAAAGGCTTCAAAAAATCTCCTAATGCAGCATCTTGAATTTATTTTTGATTGAAGAAAAGGCTTTTCGGAGGAACTGAAAGGAGGGAGGGAGAAGAAATAAAAACTATTTTGCATTGCACCAGAATGCAGGGTTAGGGCTTAATGCAAATAATTTACAGCCCTGCGAGTTTTCCAGAAAAAAGAGAATAAAAAAGCACATGGAGAGTTTTTCCTCCTCGAGCACCAGCAGCTGCACTTTGTGCTTCAACAGACACAAATTCCTCCTGAGCTGCTAAATAAATGCTAATGATCAGGATCATTCTTTTCTTTGGGGTTTTTCCCTCTCCTTTAAAGATTTCTGTGCAGTAACTGAATGCTCTGATTTATCTCCATTAGAGCCAGCATTACACTGAAGACAGAACACTGTTTTCATTCAGGAATAGTTTACTGGAAAACATCCAGAGTTGGAAATTTTGATGATGGGTGGGTTTTTTTCTCTTTTTTTTTTCCTTCCCTGTTTTGTTCTGCTGTGTTTTCAAAGCAGTTTAACAGAGGGTGAAATGCTATAGAAAAATCAAAGTTGCAATAAAAATGAGCATGAAAATAACTTCTAGATTTAACCAGCCGTAGCATGAAAGCAGATATGTCAAATGTGGAAATTCCAGTTAGATCTGCATTACACAACATGATAAGTTATTCTAAAAAACTTTATTTCTACCAATCAAATTGTTTTAAATGAGATTACAGGAACTACCTTGGGCTGATACTCCTATGGCTGAGCTGGGATTCGTGAGAAGGAAATCAAGAATTACCAGAGCTGCTGCAGATTCTGTGATCTCTGAATTAGGTGTCAGCAGACACAAGTAAAAATCAGCAAATTTTTATTTTTTTTTTTACTTTCCTCCTGCTCTTCAGTGTATTTACAATCCACACATTTGTTGCTACAATAAATAACCTGCCTTTTGATATCTTAGACTTCTGTGGATTTGAATGCAGATATTGGCTAAAGAGGAACATCGAATGTTATCTGATGCTCTAAAAATGAGATACTGTAAATCTGATCATGCTTGTAAGTTACAATGGAGTTACAACAATGTCAATTACCAGTTTCAGAAGTGTAAATTAATTTACGCCAGGCACAGGGATAAAGGGGGATCAAGTCCTGGAGTAGAAGAATTTGAAGGTTATCCACTGGCTCGTGGACTCTTCCACCTCTGAGCATCACCTGTGTTCTGGAAGCCCAACAAAACCAACTCCCCCACTGCCTTCTGCATTCATTGTGCACAAAAGGAGGCAAGGAAAAAGCAAAGCACAGAGGAATTACAGTTCCAGGCTGTGGGAGAGAACGCAGAGAAGTTTGGGGTATTTTATTTAATTTTTTATTCTCTCATTTTGCATCCTCTGCTTGGAAGGAGTTGGCAAAGTGTGTCAGCTTCCTGCCTTAATTGGAGTCTCTGTCTACTGAGATCTACAGTAAGTAATAAATAGATTCTCACCTCCCTACTTTCCAAAGCTATTCAAAGCCCACCTGGGCTACTGATGTTCCTGCTTACAATGGAGAATAGAGCAGGAGCTGAAGGATTTGACACTGCCTGAAACAGACACTTAATAAATAGTGTTCTCTTGGAATGATTAAAACCAGCTGGCCACAGAGAAGCAGTGTAGAATTTAACTCGGGAGAATGAAATAAAGATAAAGTCAGAATAAATTCATCTTCTGCTTCCCAGCCTCGCTTTCCTCAGCTCCTCTCCCTTCCCCCAAGGCAGCAAACCTGGTTTTCATAACTGCAAAGAGAAAAAAGGGGGGGAATCCAAGAATTTCTACTAAAAGAGATCAGCCAAATGTAAACTGTTCCAAAAAACATGAAAACCATTTGAAAATCTTCCGTGTCTCCGAGAGACCAGTAATTCCCAACATTTGGCTGCTCAGCTTCAGAAATTGAGAGGGAGGAGAGAAAAAAAAAAAGAAAAAGAGGAGAAAAGGAAAATTTAAAACACAGGAACAAGATTTCCAGTCATGAGTAATGATTTTCAGGGACCCAGAGTGAAATCCAGTGAAAAACACCTGCCTTGCTGATAAGTGATTCCCTTTCAGATAAGTCAAACTGGACAGCCCTGGAACAGATTCACCTACAGTCAGATTTTTCACTTTGGAAATAAAACTTAGCTCCCAGATTTTCCATTAATATAACATCAGTCTTGGTTTTTTATCCCTAATGGAGTCACAAAGTGTTTCAGAGGGAGCCTCAGTGCTTGGCTGAAGTTCAGCCCTGGGGTGAAGCCACAGCAAAACTGCACAAACACGGAGCAGGTCGGGGCATTCCAGCCAAGGGGAAGGGCAGGGAAAATCCAAAATCCTTTCCCCAGCAGGACAGGTCCAGTGTCCACACCCAGGACAAGGTTCAGAAGTTCTCCAATGCCCACATGGTTTGTGCTTTCCTGAATTACAGTGAGGCGCTGCTGAACTTACAGGGAGAAATTCTTCCCTGTGAGGGTGGGGAGGGGCTGGGATGGAATTCCCAGAGCAGCTGTGGCTGCCCCTGGATCCCTGGAAGTGTCCAAGGCCAGGCTGGACAGGGCTTGGAGCACCCTGGGATAGAGGAAGGTGTTGGGGTTGGAACTGGCTGAGTTTTAAGGTCCCTTTCAGCCCAAACCATTCCATGATTCCATGAACTCTTCCAGAGCTGGATGGACACACTGCACGATGCAAATCCAACTGGGACACCCCATTCTGGTGTCGTGCAGGAGCTGCTTCTGTCAGCGCACACCGACACCGAGACAAACATCAAACACTCCAACTTCTCCTTGCCTGGCATCTCATCCCTCTGCTGAGCCCTTCCTCATGGGATATGCCACTGCCACCAGCTGCCCTGCCCATGGAAGGCTCTATCCCAGGAAACCAGTGCTGGCAGTACAAGAATCAGCATTTTCTTTTTCCGATCAGGTTTACAGCCAACTAATGATGGTACAAGGAGAAAAAACCTCAAATTGAGCCAGGAGAGGTTCAGGTCGGACATCAGGAAGAATTTCTTCATGGAAAAGGGTTGTTAAACATTGGGAGGGGCTGCCCATGGAGGTCTGGAGTCCCCATGCCTGGAGGTGTCCAAGGAACGCCTGGACGTGGCACTTCCCAAAGTGATCTACTGGGCATGGTGGGATTTGGTCAAAGACTGATTGGATGAAGTTGGAGGTCTTTTCCAACCTTAATTAACCAATAAAACATTCACCCTTAGAATCAGCAGCTAAAAAGGTGCATCAGAGGTGAAATGACACCTAAAAGCCACTGCACAGTTAAAGGCATTCACTGCAGCCTGAAGGATTTTCTCTGCCTCGGCTTTCTGTCCAAGACTAAGAGGCACTGAGTTGTTTGTCAGACAGAGCAGAGTGAAAAAGAAGAAAAATAATATTCTTAGAAGTTTCAGTGCTCCAGAAGCTCATTTGTCATATGACACATGATAAGTGACTTGAAGAAACGCAGGCACTGGCTTGAAAAAAGAGGAGAAAATCATTAATTTTTGAGTTTGTGTTCAGAGGTCACAAGCCCGAGGTTGAAAGTTACTGGAAGAACGTTAACGCACAAACAGGGAAGAGCCTGATCTTTCTTAGAGAGACAGCTCCAGAAGGATTCCTATGATAATTTACAGACATATTATGTAATAGATTTGACATGGATCTCTTCAGGAAAGTCGTTTCAGAACATTCAGAAGTTGCAACCACACCTTGAAAACATCTCATTCACAGGACATGAATTTTTGGGGGTTTTGGTTTTTTTTTTCCAAGACACCAGAGAAAATTATGTACCAAATTCCACAGCTGAAAGAAGAAGATCTGGGATGGAAATTCCTACTGGTCTGAGGGGGGAACACGATTGTTTTCACCATTTTTAAACATACTTCATTTGTTTCCTAAACAGTCTGACTTACTAAGGCTAGAAGACATTGTAGGCTTATCCCAAATTCAGAAATGTAACTTCCCAGCCAGTTCTCCATCCCCACTCTTCCCACTCACAAAATTCAATGCAATTCTTGCAATAGAAAGAAAAATCTTTTTTTTTTTCCAAGTGCCCAAGGCCAGGGCTTGAATGGGCTTGGAGCAACCTGGGACAGTGGGAGGTGTCCCTGCCCATGGCAGGGGGGGCACTGGATGGGTTTTAAGGTCCTTCCAACCCAAACTCTTCCAGGATTCCATGATAATCAGGAATACAATGTATTATCCTACTTAGCTAATACAAAGTACATTAATTTTTCCTATTTTTTCTAGAAACACAGGTGGACTGTCTGCTAGGATGCTATGGTTTATACCTGTGGTTATAAAGTCTAATCAAAAAGTTTGGTTTCTTTTATTTTCTTTAATACAACAGCTCTTTTAAGTTACTTTTCTGAAGAGAAAACTCCCATTTTGCTCCCCAGCCTGCTGTTGTTGGGGGAGGCCTGGATGTTTTTCAGTATTACAATGCTTAGTTTGATTTAAACCCCGAAAACTTCTCAGGAACCAGGGAGTTTATTTGCACAAAGGGCCCTGCTCAGCTCCTGTACCCCATCTCCAGGCAGTGTTGTTATCTAACAAGACCAAGCCCCCAACACCAATTTTTACTGCAGCCACCAGGGTTTGGATCCCAGTTGCCTCCATTTTATGGGAAATGGGCTGATCAAATTCCTTGGGCCACACGGGGACGTCCTGAAAGCAGCGTTTTTTCACTGAATTAGAACCAGAATGAAAATCCCAGTTGGTGCAAGTAAAATCCTTGTAAAGGCCATGTCACCTCCTCAGCTGCTGCAGGGCTTGGCTGGGGGGGTCTTTGGGAGGTGAAACGACACCTCCAGCACGGGCTCACCCAGGGCCCTGCTGCTGCTCCAGTCCCCAGTTCTGCTGACCACCTGCTCCAAGGGCTGCTTTTCACAAGAAACTCTCAGGTTTGGTACTTTAGGGGTGAATTTATGACCTATTCTGCACCGTTTTGTCAGCTTAAAGCCAACAGGCACAGAATTAAGTCACAAGACAGAGCAAAATCAGGTCTCAGCAAAATCAGGTCTCAATACCTCTGTTCTCATTTAATTGGAATAAAACGACGCTCAGCTCTGGCAGCAATCTCTTTGTTCTGGACATTGTGAACCAGTGGTTGGGAAAGAGGTCCTGTCTCTGTGTCAGAGATAGAGGAAATGGACTCAGGTTAGGCCAGGGAAGGTTTAGATTAGATACTAAGAAATTTTTTTGCCATGACAATTGTTCTAAAACATTGGAATGGGCTGCCCTGGGCAGTGGTGGAGTCAGCAACCCTGGAAGTGGCACTTGAGGAAGTGTTTTAATGGTGACGATGGTGGTGCTGGGCTCAGAATTGGACTTGATGATCTTAAAGGTCTTTTCCAACCTTAACAATTCCATGATTCCATGAAATGGAGGCACAGGGCTGTCCAAAGTTATGTATGAAGCTTGTAAAAGAAGCAGGAGCAGATCTTGAGAGATCCCCATCCCAGTTCTCTGCACCAGCTCAGGCAGAACCCAACAGTGTTTGAAGTATTTGGGAAACCATAAATACACACAGAACTGGTGGCCATTAAGAACTGGACAAGCACTGGGAGGGAGTGTCCTTGTCCTGGGAAACAGGGGCTCCAAGGAGACAGGGAGGAAAGGAGGAGGGAGAATTCATCAGCAGAAGATGTGGAACAGAAATCACAGAATCAAGAGATTGTTTGGGCTGGAAGCGACTTTAAATCTCACCCAGTGGTCTTTAGGGTCCCTTCTAACTGAAACCATCCCACGATTATATAATGATTAGCACCAAGGTTCTAATTACTTTCAGCAATCGGGCTGAGTGGGTTGAGAACCAGCAGCTCCCCAGAGCCAAAACCCAGGAACAGGCCCTGAGAGGTGAAGTCACATCATGGCCAGCAAATCCTGCCTGCGGGAGAAGCATTTTCAACCTTCCTGCACTTCCCACGTGTTCTCCCTCTTCACCCAGGAGCATGAGGACCACGACTGGGCTTTCCATCTTCAAGGAACCCCTCAGAGCTGCCCATCTCTGCTCCAGAAGGATAAATCCTGTCAGGCAGGCAGCACAGATTTGTTGAAGTGAGAGAAGATTCTCAGTCTAATTTTAGGGATCTGAACAGAAGGCGACACTCCAGCTGGGAGAAGATTTCCACCGAAAACAGTTTTTGATGCAAACCAGAGGGCGAGGGGAGGGGGAGTTTCACAACATTATTTCCCTGCTTTTCCTAAACCTGCTCGGTGGAATCCACATGGGACATTCCTTGGTAACAGCCATTATCACTGGGGGAGCTGTGATGGTCCCTGCAAAGGCTGCCAGCACAACCAGGGACCTTCTGGAAGGAACAGAGCTCTCTCCCAAGGAATCTCACAGGGGGATGGATGGTAGGGTGAGGCAGAGGATGCTCTGTGAGCTGTTCGCCTGAGCGGCCTCAAAGAAGGGAACTCTTTGGGACACTGGACACAATCCCTCAACAATTCCTTGCCTCTCTGGGCACTGGGAGTTGCAAAGAGGCAGAAAGAAAAGGGCTGCAACCTGCAGAAACGGTTATTCATCCTCAACCTGCAGAAATGGTTATCCTTCCCTTCCTCCAAAGGAATCAGACTCAGAGAATCTACCTGAGATTTCTAGCTGGGGATTTTTTGGGGAGTTTTGGGTTTTAAGGGAAGGCAGGGATTTTAACTCAGTCAAACCAGAAATTTTCTCAGAAAGAGTTTAAAAGCAGGGTGTTTTTAATCAACTTCAGTTCCAATTCACCTGTCCCACAAGTAAAGCAAAATTTCCTCCCTTTAAGTGCAACAAAAAGGTAGAAAATTTTCGAGCCAAGGCAGGACATTTAAAATCACACAAGTCAGATCTTGCCAAAATGCACATTTAAACTATATATAAAAAGATTCAGAACTCAGGGTCACCTTTTGAATTGATCTTGCAGGAATAACTGAACTAGCAGGGAACGCTCAGAGGAGAGGCTGGACAGACTCTCCCCTCCCTGTCAGACACTGCTCCAACACCCCGTGTCCTGCTCTCCCTCTCCTTGGGATGCTCTGGGAAGGAATGAGACCATGGACCCAGGGCTGATGTCCCTTGGTGCCCATCCAGCTCTGCTCCAGCTCAAAAAAAAGCCCCCTCAAGTTGTTTGAGAAACCCAAACGAGTATTTACAACTTCCTGACAGCCTGGATTGCACAGAGCTTTAAGATCCCTGTAAAGTCTGTCTACCCCCCTTTCTCTCCCGACGGTAAAGCTTGTGGCTCTTTGGGGTGAGCCATTTTTCCCCCAGACCCAGAGCCAATCCTGGAGACACCCTCGCTTTAACACCATCTTTCCAGCATCTCCAGCTGCCAAATCTCCCTCCCCATCCCACGACCAGCCCAAGGCTCGGCTCCATCCATGAGTGTTCCTTGACCAGCCCTGATTTAGAAGATAAGGGAAGGCACCAGAGGAAAACCCTCCAAGTGGCAGGCTTAGGTGATAGAACAAGCAGGAATCCTGGCAAAACCCACAGTGGGACTGCCAAGAAATTCTATATTATGCAGGTGCAAAGAGTTTTTTGTTGTTATTTTAATTCAGACTCATTAAAATATGTCTTTTGCAAAACGAATTAAATTAAAACATCTGGGAGCAAGGAGGAAAGGCAGAGGCTGGAGAGCAGGACAGGGCTGGTCCACACACACACAATTACTTTGTTTCTAGTGAAAAAAGTGGATTTGAAGGCCCAGGACTTCATCAGGACCCATAATTGTGGGAAAGTAACCTGAAGATGCCAAACAACAGGAAATTACCAGAAGAATCTGTCAGCACAATCAGCTGCTATTTTCATTGTTCTTTGGCAAATTTATACACAGTCGGGAACACCTGGGCTGGCACCCGGCCCAGCCCTGACTAATTGCCAGGGGAGAGGAGCAGTCATTTGTCTTCAGTGGGGTTTCCTACACTCGCTCCTCCAAACATGTGGTTTCACTTTTCCCCTCTCTCTGCAGGAAATGGCAGGACAGTGAAACGCAGAATAAATGAGCTCGATTCCAAGAGGTTGCCTCCTCAGAGGCCACTCCAAAAATAACTGTCTTGTGAGAGGCTGTTAATAACCGAGATTCTCTGCACTGTCTGCAGCAAACAGCATTTCAAAGGCACGGGGCTCCTTTGCTCCCCCAGCTCCTGCACGCTCTAAAAACATTGCGGGGGCAAGAAAAAGAAGGAGGGAGAGGAGCAAGAGTTGTGAATCCGGTGTGTTTTGTGGGGAATTCACACTCTCTCCAAACTGCACCTCAAAGAAGTTGCTTGGGTTTTCCTTCAGCAGGACACTGCTGTTTTCCCAGCTTTATTCCAGGACTGAACAAGGCTTTGCAGAGCAGCTCTGTGGTGGCTCCTCGAGGACGTTCCTCTCTCTCCATCTCACACCTCCATCCCCTTGGAGACCGTGGAATACCCGATCTCAGTGGGATCACAGCCATTTACAACAGACAACGGCCCCTTCCCAAGAAATCCGGGCACAGTCCCCCCACCAGTTGTTCCTTTGATGCACCTCACCCACAGGGACATCCCAAGGTGTGTGAAAGCAAGGCCGTGGTTTCAGTGCTTTACATTTCCAGGGACATCCCAAGGTGTGTGAAAGCAAGGCCGTGGTTTCAGTGCTTTACATTTCCAGGGTTCATTTCTATTTGAAGCAGGTATTTGCTGCATGTGTCTTACATTAAAAAAAAGCAAGTCCCTCTCCAAATGCAAGTTCTGAACGGGATTTTAAAGCCCTGTGACAGACACCAGAAGAGTCCCAGCACTCACCTGTGTTATAGCTTTATCTCTGCCCAGACTCTGACATGCTAAGAGTGCACTTTAAAAGATCACCTCTTTACAAGAACCACCTGTCTAAAGCGACAGCTTTTTCCTTTAACCTCACTACAGATTTTTAAGGTTAGCACACCACTTTAAAAAAAGTCCCCTCCTCCCATTACCACCAATTCTCAGCAAATCCAGGCTGTGATGTCCCTCTGTGCAGCAAAAATATGTTTTGTGTATTTTGCGTATTTTTCTTTTAAACCTGGGGTGCTTTTAATTTAAATTGCACTGTATTTACCCTTTGGGATGGTCCCAGCAGCAGCATGTTTTATATTGATGTGCATAGCCACATTTGGGATATTTTCACCTGCATCTTGTCCAGCCCCTACAATGATTTAGCATCTTGGCACTCTGACAGCAAAGAATCACTCAAACAAAAAAAATCAAACAAAAAAAACCCCAAACCCAAACACTAAAAACCATTTAAAACATACAGCAGATGATCATTAGGGTGGGTGAAGGAGCTGAAGGAACATTTGGGTTTCATTTGGCTTCAGTTGCAGCCTCCTGAGCAGGGCAGAACTCGGCCGTAATTCTAAACTGACCCAACTTTTCTTCCTTTTCCCCCAAAAAAGGTGGAAAACCCGATGGAACATTTCACAACACGCAGCACATCGGTTATGCTGCAGCGCTGAGAGGGCTCAGACTTGGCTTATTTTCTCTAGGACTGAGATGTTTTGACATGTTTATTTGTTTAATTTGTTTATTTTGACTAGCTCTGATTATAATTGGCAGCAATGAGCAGCATTAACATTAGGCAGTGTCTTAGACTTGTCGGTTACAATAATGCAAAAGGCATTTGAAGCCAAATTCTCCAAAGGACTGACAAGAGCTGGAGCTTGGTTCAGCAGAAAGCAGGGAGAACAAACAGGGCTGGAATTGCATCTTCCCACTAATGGCAACGATGCAGGACCAGTCCCTTAAACAAAACTTAAAATTATATTATGTTTAAAATCATAAAACCTCTAGCCTCTAAATCACTGGATTTTGAATCACAAACATATATAATATATAATTATCTATTATATCTATTATATATGTTATATATATTATATATAATATGTATTTTATATATTATATACATTATACTGTTTTCAGAGTGCTTTTGCCCTCAGATGCACTCCTCTGGTGCCATGGACAGTGCAGAAAGGGCTCATGATCCTTCACAACCAGACCCTTCATTTATTCCTTGGAATTTATTCGGGCAATGAAGACTCTCATTAACTTCCCTTCCCCAAAACCTTCATTTACTCTCTTGCACTGGAGCTGTTCTTTACACCAACAAACTTTTCTGGGTTTCTCTTGGGGTTTTTTTGTTCTTAATTGCAGCCACAGAAACACAACACGAGTTGGGAAGGGGGGAGGAATCTCTTTGAGACACGCACTGCAGAGCATATTTTTTTTTTTCCCAATCCAAATGTTTTGCCTCCAACAGCATGTATTTAAACTGACAAAACCAGGGATATTTTCTGAGCTGCTGCCTCCCTCACACAGGCTACCGTGCCGTGATATTGCAGCCCATATGTTCCACGATCTCACACTTCCCGGCGCTACCTGGGCGACGCCAACAAATCCCCGTCTGTGCCTGGAGACCGAGCAGAGGGTGGGGGATAAATCTGCACCCAACTACTTCCTTTCCATAGCTGAGGGTGCTCTGGACACCTTATTCCCTGTTTTTCCCCCGCTCCCCACCCTAAAACACCATCCCAGGCCTCAAATCACAGCCATGTTTAGGACCCCCCGGTTCTCAAAGGAAAACTCTGCCAGAACATTGCTCTGCTCCATTACTGAGCAAATAAAACACCCCCCGAACTGCCGAACCTTAAAACACCACCCTCAACCTCTACCAGTTAAAGACCAAGACCAAATAATCAATCCAGACCTTTCCCAGGATTCCAAAAAATCCCCTCACAGAGTCCAGCTGCAAAGTGCAGATTCTGCTGCACAATTCCAAGAGCCTGACAGCCTTAATTCAGGATCCAAACATCTTTACAGAGCAATGGAGATTCGGGCCAGATGTCAATGGCTTCCTCCTTCCCAAAAGGAACATTCAGATCATCAGAGATAAACTTCGGACTCTTCACCTGCAAATCCCAGAGAACTTTGAAGGGAAGGGAAAATAAAACCACAGCAGGTTTTCAAGACGAGAATCTGAAGCACAAAGGAGAAAAAAAGTGATGTTGAACATAAGAAAGAAGCAGAGGATTTAACTGTTTCTTAGTTTTTCCTATTACTTTTCTTTTCCTAGAGATTATTTACAAGGGATGGAGTGACAGGACAAGGAGGGATGGATTCAAACTGAAAGAGAGTAGGTTTAGATGGGATATTGGGAAGGAATTCTTGGCTGTGAGGGTAGGGAGGGGCTGGGATGGAATTCCCAGAGCAGCTGTGGCTGCTCCATCCCTGGAAGTGTCCAAGGCCAGGCTGGATGGGGTTTGGAGCAACCTGGGATAGTGGAAGGGGTCCCTGCCCATGGTGTTCACACCAAACACTGCAGAGTTCACCACACTGAATGGGTTGGTTTGGTGCCTTTGCTCACTTGCTTTGCACTTTTTAATAACTTAAAGTGGTTTGAGCAAATGTTGTCTCCACCAAGCCCCATTTTCAGTTTTGAGGAGTCTCCAAAATTGGTTGGTTAAAATACCAACAACACCTGGAACTGCCCAGGACTTTCCTGCACAAGGTGAGCAGCTTTGGGCCTCATGGTGGGGAACAAGCTCACCAGCTGTGTGCATTCAGTTTAAATATTCAGCCCTTCTTTCAGTGAAGATTCATTTGTGGTGTCCCTGGGCACTCTCCAGTCTAATTATTGAAGGCTCCACACCCCCCTCCCCACCTCAGAGCCTGTTGGTTTTAAAGTGATAATACACAGCTCAATCCACCCAGGGGAAAGGCACAAGGTTCCCTCAGCTGCAAAACAGTTGTGGAAATGGGCAGAATTTCCCATTTCTAGCCTGGACTTGTGTAGATCAAAGGATGAGAGATGATAGTCCCAGGCCTACACTGAAAGTGCTCAAGTCCACCTGAAGAAAGCACTGAAATACCCCCTTGGCTCTTGTGGCAGAACATCCTGGAAGGTGTTTGTGCCTCAATAGAGAAACTCCTGCCGGGGCACTTGAAGGGAAGGTGCTCCTCACACTGCTTTGGATTCTCAGGGATACACAAGTCTTGAGTGTTTTGCTGCTCCACAGCACCTTTCGGCCAATCAGGCCTTTAAATTCCCTTCACACGACTTTCCAAAGCACAAAGCAAACAAAAACATCCTCAGCACATGCTCAGTTGTCTTTCTCATACAGCAACGTTATGGAATCACAGAATTGTAAGGATCATGAGGAAAAGCCCTCCCAGACCATAGAGTCCAAGCTGTGACCTAAATCATCATTGTCCCCAGCCCAGAGCTCTGAGTGCCACCTCCAGGCCTTCCTGGGACACCTCCAGGGATGGGCACTCCAGACCTCCCTGGGCAGTTCCAATCCCTGACCCCCTTTCCATGGGGAAATTCCTGCTGATGCCCACCCTGAGCCTCCCCTGGCCCAGCCTGAGGCCGTTCCCTCTCCTCCTGTCCCTGTTCCCTGTGAGCAGAGCCCGACCCCCCCCGGCTGCCCCCTCCTGTCAGGGAGTTGTGCAGAGCCACAAGGTCCCCCCTGATCCCCCTTTTCTCCAGGCTGAGCCCCTTTCCCAGCTCCCTCAGCCTCTCCTGGGGCTCCAGCCCCTTCCCAGCCCCGTTCCTTTCCCTGGACATTCAGGCTTTTGTCGCTATTTCACAAAACCGGATTTTGAGCGCCCCGGTTTTACAGGTGGGAAATGGAGGCTGGGCCAAGAGCCACCCCCAAAGCCGATCCTCAGGGCAGCCTTTCCCCCAGCACGTGGAACAAGAGCCCTTCCCAAACAACCCTAGCTGTGCAGGGGGGATAAAATGCCTTCCAGAGAATCTGTTCTGCTGGAGACCTCCCCCAGGGGTGGCAGGGACAGAGTACAACACCCTGGAAGTGTCTCTTTAAACAAAGGCAGCACGTCGGACACAGCTCAGACATTTCTCCACAGAGTCCAAGGCAGCGAAGGTCACTGGGCTGAACCTTCCCAGAAAGTGCCGGGGATAAAGGGGGAAGCCCAAATCCACGCTCCGAAGGCTCTGTCGGTGGCTGGTTGTTGCCATCTCGTGGATGAAAAATGTACACCAAAATCGCAGCTCCGAGGAAAGGCCCGAAATCCCCTTCTCAGCCAAACTCAGGATCTTTGCCTTTGGATTATCTCTGAACTCCTGTTCCACTGTGTTATCAGCTGCTTGTTGTTTGCTTTTCAGATAAAGGGATTTTTTTTTTTCCTGTTGACTGAAAAATCCAGTGAAAGGACAGCCTGGGTCAAGTCTAAGTTCCTTTAATTAGTTTGAAGAACTGGCTGGAAGATGAAAGAGAAGGGGAAAGTAGATGAGACTTGTGCCAAATGGCAAACAAAGGGTTTGCTCTGCAATTTCATGGATCAGGCAGTGGTCAAGGGGTGAAAACCCGAACTGAGACATTTTAAAGGGCACTAAATTAACGTTCATTGGGAAAGAGAAAAGTTTCCTTTTGCCATTAACAGTGTGATCCAAGTTCCCTCCTGGCCCTTCCTCTCTCAGGTTACCCAGGGATGAAAAGTTTTTAATGTAATTTTTTCAATGCCAAGTCATGGGGCTGTGCTAAATCTGTAAAATAGGAAGTTTTTTGCCCTTTTTTGAGTCCCCAGTTCACAACAGTGAAAGAGGGAAGCAGGAGCTGGGCCTGGAGGAGTTGTTACTCCCAATCCTACCCCTGGATATTTATGGATGTTAAATCACAGATTGCCTCCATTTCTGCCAATAAAAACAGCTCAGACATTTACATCACCTGCCAGATGACCCCAAAAAGTCTCCCTGCCTCAGTTTCCCCACAATTGCAACTTGTCCTTGGGCCTTCATTTTTTAACAGCCTTGAACTTCCCATGTGGAGGCTCCTACTAGAAGTTAACAATTATTAACATGCTATTTAAAAAATAAATCTTCTGAATTTTGGTGCGAGCACAAGGACAAAAAGATCACAAAATCAGTGATAGTGCATTAGAACAATAAGGACTGAGAAACATGCAAGGAAGATGTCATGAGTCAGGCACTGATATAAATTCCAACAGAGAGATTCATTCATATTTAGTCAATCAAAGAAGGAAGCCCCAAAACCATACAAAAAGCTACATTTAAAGAAAAATCATTAAAATAAAAAACCACTAAAAATAACTTAAAGAAAAAAACATTTAAGGAAAAAAACAGTTGAAGAAAAAACATTTGAAGAAAAAACATTTAAAGAAAAAATAATTTGAAGAAAAAATAATTTGAAGAAAAATAATTTGAAGAAAAAATGTTTCAATAAAAAAATTAAAGAAAAGAACATTTAAAGGAAAAAGTTTAAAGAGGAGAATATTTAAAGGAAAAAATTGAGGAAAAATAATTTTAAAAATGAAATAAAGAGAATTTAAAGAAAAAATAAAAGAAGAATGATCATTTGAAGTGACGCAATCAGTCGCAGTTAGCCCCACACTGAACCCCCCAGATCTCCAGAATAAGCACACTGATGTCTGGACTGTTTGTCCTTTAAACAGGGTGCCAGTGAAGTCCATCCATGTCCAATGGAAAGTGTTTAAGGAGCAGGGAAGATGTTTCCCCATTATTTTCTGGCCCCAGGCAATGGGGATGATCATTTTCCACTCTGCCAAGGAGGGCATCCCACATTAAATTGTGACAGATGAGTTTGGGGTTCTGAGCTTTACTGGTCTCTCGTGGTAACTAAAATTCTGTTGTTTGACAGCAAAGCCAATCAGAAATGGTTCTTAAAAACTGATAAAACTGATAAAAGTGGTTCTGATAAGCAGTGGGACAGGCTCAGAGAGCAGTGGTCACTCCCTGCTCGGTGCTGGACCAGGACCAAAGTGTCTCTCCCAGGACATCTCCGCTCTCCTGAGTTCCTTACTCTGCAAAAATCCCCCAGGTTCCCAGGGAGGGCTCACCAAAGAACATTTTGTTCAGCACACTCTGGACTTTGGTCACCTTCCTTTGCCACCAGGCTGGAAACACCTGAGAAAGCCTGGTCTGACACATAAAACACCAGAGCAAAATCCCTGGAACTGGTTTTTCCTGGCTTTGCTGTATGATCTCGGGATTAAAAGGAATTCAACATTCTTTGAGGTGCTGTTTGGGGAAGAAAAGTTTCTTAGTATGTGTACAAATCAACTTTTCTTCTTCAAACACAGACCTACAAGGCAGGGAACCACCTCAAGAGGGGGGCTGGAAGTGGAAAACAGCCTTGCAGCACTACAGCTGAACGTGTTCCTTGGAGAAACGTGGGGAAACAGCTGTGGCAACTGGAGAAGTCACCAAAAATCTCCATTTACAGCCATTTCTCTCCCAGATGCCACCATCTGTGGGCTCTAACCTGGGAAAAGGCCTCCTGAGCTCAGCTCTAGCTCTTGGTTTTGGAGATCTCCAAATACCCACAGAGCAGCTGCTGAACCAACAGAGTTCCCAGCTCGTCATATGAAGATAAACCAGCCCAGGTTTTGGATTGCCCTCACACCTAAATTAGGCAGTTTGAAAAGGAAATTATGACAGCTGTTTCAGCTTAAATCCATCACTCTGAATCCTTGCTCTGCCAGAGGGGACTGGAGGATTCCTGGCACACTGAGTTCCACGTGCTTGAAGTGTCCAGGAACATTTTCAGCTGGGAAATCAGCAAAGTTTTCCCAATGCCCCCGAGCTCAGGGAGTTCTGTGAGCCTCAGCCTCAGCTGACACAGGAGCAGGAGCCCACCTGCACAGAGCCCCGGGGGAACGGGGCAGGGAAGCTGAAAATCCCCAGGGAAATGGGTTTTGGTGACCCCAGCGAGTTCCTCGGTGATGATGCATCAATATCTGGGCATCCAGGGTCAAACGCACCCCTGGAGCCACCAGCGTGAAGTTAAATCACCCTCCCTGAGCAGAGATGAGGTGATGGAAATCCATCTACACCACCTCCAACCTTTCAGCCAGGACCCAAACAGCACTTCAGGATGGTGGCACTGAACTCCACCAGCTGGTTTCCCATGTGCTGGAAATACAAGAAATCCAGCAAATAAACTACCATGGCAAGATCCCCCACTCAGCTCCTGCAGATGTCCTGATAAATATCCAAACACTCAGGCAGTTCTCCAAACTTGTGCTGAATTACAAACCTTCTCCATTTTATTCTGCAAAATTCCATCCAGTCTGGGCCATGAGGGACTTGGGATTTTTTTTTTTAAGTGCAAAGTGAGTGAACAGAAAGGAGAACAAAAAGTCACCAACCCACCCTGCCCCATTTATTCTGCTTTGTATCACTTAAAAAATGAGCACTAAAGGGCTGAGCCGGGGGCTCTCTTTTTTAATGTACTGTAATTTCTCAGGAAAACTCTTTGTGAAAAGTGAGCAATATATCCTCGTGGATAAGCCTGGAACCACAGTTTCCCCCACCATGCAAAACATCTGTGCCCTTGCCCAGAGGTCATCGCTGCAGTGGTGTTTCTCTTTACTTTTAAAGAAATGTCAGGCCATTTTTTATCCCAGACTTATGACAGGGTGCTGTTTATTGTATCACAAAGCCACTATAACTCCAGCACAAGGAAACTGCCACTATTTGGGGAGTATATATCTTCCTGACTAGCAGTAAAGATGAAAATAAGAGGGGTCCTTTTTTGGAGAGTAAAAGTCAGAGCCTCCCTTACTGACACCAACATCTTCTGAAAATTCAAATTTCTAGGCTGCTCAGCCTGATCAAGGCTCACATTTTAGGTTGGGGGTTTCTATCAAGTCACACAGCTCATCTTCCACTGAAAATGGTGCCAAAGTCACAATTTTTGAGGTCCCTCACGTAACCATCAAATCATTTTAACCACCAGACTTCAAATTTCAGCTCCCACACCATCAAATCTTTTTTGTTTCATGGGGAAAGCGTGGCAGAAAATGTCAAGGACGATTTGGGGCAGAATAAAAACCATTCCCAGTTCCC
The DNA here is from genome assembly GCA_013398015.1 of Oreocharis arfaki. Classification (NCBI taxonomy): domain Eukaryota; kingdom Metazoa; phylum Chordata; class Aves; order Passeriformes; family Paramythiidae; genus Oreocharis; species Oreocharis arfaki. The sequence goes on along the minus strand of VZRR01000696.1, from coordinate 100,570 downwards.
CTCTATTTCCTTTTCACCTCTATCATGGAAAATTGCTTGTGGTTTTTCTGGTGGCCCTGCTCAGTGCTGGTCGGGTGCTCTGGGCGGGCACCAGGCTGTGAGAGCGGCATCTCCTAAATCAGGATTTGACTGAGATCCCGACTCGTTGTGCTCGTTGGAGCTCCCCCGGTGCTCTTCGCAAGAGTAACCCCCGTGTCCTGGCCAAATTCCAGCTCGAGTAATTACAATCCACTTTCCCAAACACCTCTGTTCTCTTCCCCCTGCAGCACTTCCAATTGCATATGAAATGATTCTATTATCTAATTAGAATGGTGCCCACAGCCTCCTGCCAAGGCCGGGGATCGCAGGGGCTGCGGATGCCCCCGGAGCCCTCCCCTTCCCCAGCAGCTCAGAACCAGTGCTGGGACTGGGACTCACTGGCCAAACTGGAGGACAGGGGCCAGTCTGAATGGCAATAAATTGTACAGGAAAGAGAAGTGAAAGGAAGTTGAAGAAAGGGAAGGTAAAGGATGGCTCGTGCTGGTGCTTTGGTTCCTTGGTTTTTGGCTGCTGGTGCTGTTTAATCAGCAAAATAAAAACCGAAACTGCCCAGGGAACAAATCAGGGGCTGAAAACAGGAGGGAGAGGGACTTTTAATAGGGACACAGAGTGACAGGACAAGGGACAGTGGGTTTAAACTGCCAGAGGGCAGGGTTGGATGGGACACTGGGGAGAAATTCCTCCCTGTGAGGGTGGCGAGGGGCGCCATGGAATTCCCAGAGCAGCTTTGGCTGCCCCATCCCAGGAAGTGCCCGAGGCCAGGCTGGAGCACCCTGGGACAGTGGGAGGTGTCCCTGCCATGGCAGGGGTGGCACTGGATGGGATTTAAGGTCCCTCCAACCCAAACCATTCCATGACTCCAGGATCTGTGCTCTTTACCCAGCCCAGGTCTGTCCCTCCTGAGGTTCCTCATGTCCCAGCTCTGTCCTGCCACTGCCGTGCCCACCCTGCCTATAAATCACTGATGTTTTCCTTCTGATCCAGGTGAGTTCCATGGGGTTTCCTGCACCCCCCACACCTCACCCAGCTCAGGTGAGGCCTCTCCCAGGCAGGTAAGAGCCTGTTTTGCCTGTGCCCCAAACAACCCAAGCACTGCAAGTGCAGCTCCAAGTCAGAGTTTAAAAATGCTCCCAAAAGGTAAAATAAATCAGATTGTTGTCAACACCTCAGGAGTGCAGCCACCAGCCCAGGTGCTTCACTGAACTGGGAGCCTTTGATTTCCTGAGGTGGATTGGAAGGAATCACCTCCCTCATTTCATATTTGCACCAGCAAACAGCAGTAAAGCCATTAAATGGGAAAGATCAGACATTTTAGGAACTCCACTCCCAGCTAGGCAGCCAAATTTTAAAATCCAAGCAAACACAAATGGAAACGCATTAAAATTTTGAAATTCATTAAAAATTTGAGATACTTTTTCCAGCACATTCAGTGAAATCAACTGCTCACAAACATGACCCAGCTTAAACTCAGAATATTACACAGCTCGAACTCAGAGCGATGAAATTTAGGAGTATTAAATTAAATGGAACATCAAGAATTTTCCCTGACCATTTTGGGAAATGGTCTTAGAGATATTTAACACAAAATTGACCACAGAACATTCATTCCCCACAAATTGCATCCCAGCACCCAGCAACAAGAACACCAGAGTAAAATAAAGGGATGAAATAAAGAGAAATGTCATCACCTCTTTTGAAACATTTGTTTGTGGTTCATTGTCATTAATTGGGAAAAAAAGATTTGTGGTTCTCTGGGAAGGAGAATTTTTTGCTCACTTTCTTCTGCCATCCATCGTAAGTCTGTATTTAGGTAACAGCCACAAAGACATTTCAGTTTAGGTTGTTTCGTACCTTTAAGCCAAATTTTTGATGCTTTTCCTTCTAATGCTGGAATTTAAGTCACCATTTTGGAATGGCAATGGCAGCAGGATGCACCAGCAGATGCTGGGCAGCCCACAGAGGGCAATTACTCATCTCCCAGGGAACACCTCTTCTTATGGTGACAGGCAGTGGGGGGGTTGTTTGCTGATTATTATTATTATTATTGTTATTGTTATTACTTCTACTACTCCTGGCTTTTATTTAAAGCCTTCTCCATGCCTGTATCCCAACCGTCCTGCTGGGCCAGGGATTCCTGGGTTTACTGGGGTTTCCAAAATACACTTTGATCTTCCCTAAAACCCCAAACCATGAGTCCAGGCCAAAGCCACGGGACAAATTCCACACCCGCTCCAGGCTGACAGACCTTGGGCCGGGAAAAGACAAAGGAAAAGCAAATTCACAACTCACTGAAGGAGCTCCCTGTGCCTTAGTCCAGCTTGACATTTGGAATTCATTCCACACCTCCAAAATGCCAGGAGTGGAGATGGATTTTGGCTTGTTCCAAACAGAAATTCTTGGAATTCTTTCAGTGAAATACTCAGCAGGTAAAGATATCACCCAGGTAATGCCAAGAGCCAGGCTTAAAACAGAAGGAAACCCAACTGAGCTTGTCTGGAATGAGGTGTGAGCAGGTCAGTGACTCCTCAGTATCAAACCACTGCTCCCCAAAGTGCCACCCCTTCCTAAAGGCTTCCTACCCACAGGCAACAGGAGAGTGCCAGGGAAGCTGGGCTCTTTGCTGGGATGAAGCCTCAGTTCTGCAGCCAGAGCCATGTGGGTGCATCCTCACACCTACCTAAAGCCCCATTGTTTTAATAAACAAGTGAGACTAAAGAAACCATTTCTGCAGATTTACAGATTTTTATTTTTATAAATCTGCTCTTGAAAGAGGAACTCCAAAAGGAGATCCCAGCTCCAACACACGTTGCCAATATAAGGATAAATAAATAAAACCAGGGAGGTTTCACCGATTCCTGCAAATGTAACTTCTCTCCCACCTCTGATGCTACAGACACCAGCCAAAGATTTGGTGGGAATAAAGATTTCCTTCTCCTAATACTTGGCCAACTCTTTATTACTTAAAAAAAACCCAATTTTCATTAACGGAATCATTTCTAAGCAGCCTCTTGTCATACTCGAGGCTGAAGTAGTTACTGAAGAAAGATCAAGGGTTAAGCTGCAAGACTTTAAAAGAAATAATAATAATAATAATAAAAAAAACCTTCATCCAATTTTTTTCCCAAATTAAATCAAGAACATTCCTAATTAGTTTTTCCACCGGAGACATCTAGTGGGAAATGAAAGAACTGAAAGAGCCATAAGCTGCCTTCACCCTTTCATTAATATTTGCTCCCAAATGCAGGTCAAATAAATCTAACTCACAGTTTGAGATGAGCAGCTTTAAAACTGATGTATTACTTTCTGCTCGGGTTTATGCCACCCATTTTGGATAATTACTCCCAGTGCTTTTTCCCTGTTGGATTCAGAGCTTCTTCATAAGAATGAAAGGAAAAGTTGGGGTCCTTGAGAGCTCTCCTGCTTTTAATAACCTTTCATTTCCCCTCCACACCAAAGATGACTTCAGCTTGGCAGTGTGAGGAGCTGGATGGTGCTGGTGCTCGTTTGGGTGGGTTTGGCTCCATCCAGGCACACAGCAAAAGCAAAAGTATGTCCTCCAAAGCTCAAATTCCCATTTAAAATCCATTCAAAGCCCAAAGTCACGTGTGGTTCATGTCCTGGATGACCAAACACCCCAATCCCCCTGTCCTAACTGCAGGAGAGTGAAAGGAGAGCGCACAATGGAATTTGGGGGGATCTGAACGTGGGCTTGGGGGCTTGCTCTGGAAGGAGACTGAGAACCCAGGGGGGTGAACTGGGACTGCAGCTGGGCAAAATCTCAGAAGCTTTGGAGAGAATCCAAGGTCCTCCACAAGGTCCAAGAAGGAAATCTGCCTAAATGGACCCCAAAGCAGGATTGGGGTAACGCTGGTACCAGACTGGATCCTTCCTTATTTCAGGCTTTATTCAGCCAGGGAATCACTCCAAGGTTTCATGGCCAGCCAAAACCCATCAGACAGCTCTGAGCACCCCCTGAGCAGAACCATTGCAGGGCAGGAGACAAATCCCCTCACTACCACCTAAAATTATGGTTTTATTTACACACAAAGCCACACCATGGCCCCTCCATCATTTTCCTCCCTGAATTTTAGTGTATCTGGGATTGTAGCCACATCTGCTGTGAAAGGGGTGGTTAAAAATGTGAATTTTTGAATCTGTTTTGGGTTCATCATTTAATCACTGCTATTGATTTCTCTGCCTGTGTATAACATTTCAGAATATTCCTTGCTCCCTGACTGGTAAATCCACCCAGAAAGGACTGTCCAGCATGTCCCACTATCCTTTTTCTCAGCATTTAACCTTTCAAAAGGTTCTGTCTGCAGAGATGTGCCAGCCGAGGGGCAGTTTCAGACTGCACATCCCCGAGGGAGGGCAGGCCCTGGGCACTCCTGGAAGTTTAAATTTCATCCTTGTTTATTCCTTCGCTTCCCTTCAGCACATTCCGTAATTGTGAAGGGAAAACCTGTCCTCTCCCAGAATGAGGAGCTCCAGGATATCTGAAACACTTATGAAGACAAAATAAAAAATTGCATTTGCTTACTTCTCTGGAGAGATGAACTGAAGTCTTGCCAGATAAGGGGAAAACCTAAAGAGGAAGAAGAGGCTCCATGGAGGGGAGCATTGGAATGTATGTTTTAGGCAGGCAGGCAGACTTGTTCCACCTGCTGAAGAGAGGAAATTAAATTAAATCCTCTTTGCTTTGTTTCATTCCCCCCTCAGATCAGAGCTCAGCTCTTGGATTCCCTGTCCTCACCTGCCCAGAGCAAAAGTTGCCCATTTTCTAGGCTGGATGTGGAGGAAAGGTTTAAAATGAAAACCCAAGTCGGGTGGTGATGGAAGAGGGGGGAATTTGAGAAAGGCAGAGCTGTTTAGGCCCAGCTGAAGCAGAGCTTGGGCTGGGCAGGTGAGGATGATGTGGCACCAGGGCTTAGTCCCGAGTCCAGCTGGCCCTTTGCCACTGGCCACTGTGACAGCTGCCCTGGGGACAGCAGGAAATTGCAGTTTTGCTATTTATAAGCTGTGAGAGGGAAAGAACATGAAAACTCTGGGTTTGCCTCTGCCCAGCCCCATCTGAGGGGGTTAAAGAATAACCCAAATAGTTTGTGCTCCTCACCTCTCACAAGGGCACTTTCCTCCTGCCAGCCCAGAGCACACATCAGTGTCACTGCACTGTGATACCAAGCTGGATAAAGGACATTCGGGGCACAGCTCCTGGGCAGCCCAAAAGTGCCTCCCTTTAATTCAAGTTCTTTGGAAGAAGGTGGTTTATCTGCAGTGACTTTGTCACGGAGCCCTCTACAGGTTTATTTTGTGGAATTACTCACACTTTGGGCCTTCCTGTGTATAAAATTAACAGATAAGAACAAAGCAAGGAGCCTCAGGTGAAGTCAGCCTTGCACAGCAAGGATTGATCTCAAATTAATCCAGTTTATACAGAGCCGAATGCAAAAATGTCTCAGGAAAAAAAGCCCACCTGATGTGGAAATAAAAAGGAACAAAGGGGCTACTTCCACTGAAACCGTGGGGTTCCTCCTCCAGCTAAAGACCGATAACAAAAATCCCTTCGTGCTACAAACAAACATTAAACTTAGTCCGCTTTTATAGCAAAATGTATAAAAAGAGATTTTCTGCCTTGTAAAGCACAAGTTCAAGTTGCAAGCAAGACCCTTTTATCGTGTATTTATTCCTTTATTTCTGTTCATTGCCGTGTCCCAGCTGGGGCACCTGTGAGAGTTTCCAGGGAAGCACAAACTCACCCCAGTGGGTTGTTCCAGCAGATTATGGTTTGTAATATTTCCCCCAGCAGAGCTCTGTTAATGGGAGATGCTGGTGCTGCACTCACCAGCTGGGAAAAAATTCAGTTTCTACCAGATAGTGTGAGGTTCAGCTTTTCAGGGCAGGGAAATTCCCACTGGGATGGGAAAAGCTACAGCTGATGAGCACATCCATAAAAATAATAAAAGAGGCGCTTGTGATTGTACCGAGATAATGACAGGAAATAAAAAGATTTCGTGCACGGAACACTCTGGAATATTTAATCAAAATGCTGCTCCAAAGGGGCCTCCAGAGTGAGAAGTAACTGGCATTTTGGAGCTGCAGGGATGGGATCCCTGTTACGGGATCGTGGAATGTCCTGAGCTGGAAGGGACCCACGAGGAGCACCCAGCCCAGCTCCTGGCCCTGCACAGCCACCCCCAAATCCCACCCTGGGCATCCCTGGCAGCGCTGTCCCAATGCTCCTGGAGCTCTGGCAGCCTCGGGGCCGTGCCATTCCCTGGGGAGCCTGGGCAGTGCCCAGCACCCTCTGGGGGATGATCCTTTCCCAAAATCCAGCCTGACCCTGCCCTGGCACAGCTCCAGCCCTTCCCTGGGTCCTGTCATGCCTGGACTCAGCCCCATAACCTGTGTAGGGCTCAAATCCTTCCAAGCAGGGACTTGGTCCTTGTCTCAGGTGGCTCATTAAGGCTCACACCCACAGAGCAGCTGGAAAAGGGACACTGCAGGTTCAGGGGAACGCTGACCAGCACTTCTGTTCCCAGCACCTGATTACTGGATCCCACAAAAAGTGCAAATGGGTTTTGCAAAGCCAGTGCAGAGACTGCTGGTGCTTAAAGAATTTGTAAACTGAACTCAGTGGTCGTAAGTGGAGTGAAATGAGAGAAAGGGCTGAGGGAAATGAGGTGCAAAAAGGTATCTCATGGCACACAAAGGGCAAGGAAAACTCCTTGTCAGCTCTAGGGCTGAAAATCCTGCCCTGAGAGTGTACAGAAATACCCAAGCAGCTGAGCCCCTCACCTGCCCTCTCTCCTTTCATTCTGAATAAATTCCCCTAAGAGAAATCCAAAGGTATCTTCAGCCTCTCCGTGCTAGAAAGGTGCAAATTCCTCTGGATTGGCTATTGTAGAGAAATTCTTCCCTGGGAGGGTGGGGAGAGGCTGGGATGGAATTCCCAGAGGAGCTGTGGCTGCCCCCGGATCCCTGGAAATGCCCAAGGCCAGGTTGGCCAGGGCTTGGAGCACCCTGGGATACTGGAAGGTGTCCCTGGGGGTGGGACTGGATGAGTTTTAAGGTCCCTTCCAATCAACCCATTCCACAGGACAAACTGGCAGCACCCAGCTCCAAATTTCAGAGCCATTTAGCAGGAAAAAACCCCCCAAAAACTTCCATGCCAGGACTCCAACCCTGCCCAGCAGAACGTGCTGGGGCCGAGCCTGCTGGACGCTCCTTCTGGGGTTAGATCAGAGTCCAGCAAGGAACGATCCCCTCCCTTCACTGAAACATCAATTCTTTGCTAATAAAGTATCCCAGGCATTGGGTTTCAGGCCCGTGTTTGCAGGGATACACGGGTTATTTCCAAGCCCAGCTATTACCAGTGCACGCGGTGACATTAATATGAGTAAATGCAGGAAAAAGGATGAAATAAAACATATCCTATTGAAGGAAATGAGAGCTCCTTAAGAAAGAAAAACACACATAGGAAAGACGTGGGCATATCAGGATACAAATGGGACACTGGGGAGCTCCAGATTCCACAGGCATGATGTTATTGGAGTGTTTGATACCAGAGTAAGCACCTGCAGATATGAATTACATCCTTGTTCAGACCACGAACATCGCAGCCCTGACATCTCAGGAAGTGCTTATGTTATATTTCAAATCCCCCTGCCAACTGCATAAATATCAAATAAATCAATCATGGACCTAAAAGACATTATCTTAAGGACTTGCAAAAGCTGAACAAGCCACCTCTCTTCTAAAAGTAGCCCCAGCCTTTAAATGGTCGGGGTTTTTTCTGTTGTTGCACCTGAAGAGCAGGGACGGGAGTGCTGTGACTTCACCTCTGCCCCAGAGACAGAAATGGCACAGAAATAGTTAAAATGTGAGAATAAAAGAAGTTTTGCACAAGTTAAAGATAATTTCTGCTGCCTTCAAGAGGGGACACCTCGTTTTACGCACAGAGAATCTGAAGCACTGATGTACAAAAGGGTTGTGCAAAGTCACGAGGGCTCTGGAACGATGTGAGCAGAAAAGGGGAGGACCAGGACTCCTTGTGGTGCCCGTCAGACCATGCAGACTTTGTTTTCAGGGTATTTTGAGAGAGAAAATTTAAGTTTTGTATTTATTTCGGTGTTCCTGACCCAGACAGACAACGCAATCCAGGAATCAAAGGTTTTGTGATAGAAAGACATTTTCTCACGTGGATCAGGTTAAAAAAGTATTCAAACCAGACCACAAACACAGTTCATCTCGAAGAAATTTAACTGAAAATGTCTATTCTGCATCGAAAAATTCATATTTTCATGCTATATATTTTTAAAAAGTTTTTCAAGTGACTAATATCAAAATACAAACTCCAAGTTTGAGTTTTTAATAATGCTGGAAGCCTTAATAAACTAAGATTTTACCAGTGCTACAGTGTTTGGGATCTTCAGAACACTTTTCAATTTAAGAGTTCCCCCATAAGCTCTTAATAGATTAATTTGTTATTTTTCCTTGCTTGCTACGGGAGTCTTAATTACAATTGCTCCAAATACAGCTCCCATCCATCTTAATCAACAGGGACTATTTGGCCATGCTGTTAAATCATCTGGTGTAATCACTTTGAAAAAGTTTGTTCTGCACTGAAAAAACGGCTGAGAAAGGAAGCAAAAGGAAATCTGTCTTTGCACATTCATCTTTCGCCATTCAGATCCCTGCAGCAGGAAGGTGGAGCAGCTCTTTGGCTTCACATCCACAGAGCTCAGAGCTTTACAAAGTGGTTTTTGAGCCACACATTCTGGGAAATGTTCAAACAAAGGCTTTGCTGCAATCAGAACGCGTCTGTGAATTAAAATCAAAGTGGCAGGAGAATCCAAACTTCATGCAATCATGGAATGGTTTGGGTGGGAAGGGGCATTAAAGCCCACCCAGTGCCACCCGTGCCATGGGCAGGGACACCTCCCACTGTCCCAGGGGGCTCCAAGCCCTGAACACTTCCATTAAATTAAATTATCTACTCCCCACTTTGTTATGCAATGACCTCATAACCTGGATGCAGCAGTAACGAGCACAGGGTAATTACTGTGAGTTTAACGTCATTACAGAACTGAAACATGCTTTGGCCAAAGTCTTCCCCAGCCCTGTGCCAATTCCCAGTCACCAATTCCAGTGCCAGGCCCTCAGCAGCTGCCCCAACTTCATGGGCCCTCTTGCCAGGAACAGTTAAAAATTTGCCTGTGATTTTTTTCCTTAAAGAAACCAGCAAAACTCCACTTTTTAGAAAGATTAGATATCAAATAAAAAGGGAGGAAGCATCTCCAGGGCTTGACCTTCTCTTCAACCTCTTATGATCTTCAAGTATCAGAACCTTTGAGAAAACCAAATTTAATTAAGTTTTGCCTGGTTTTGTTTTTCCCAAGTTGTGATTGAAGGTGCAAAACAAAAGGTTTGGATATGGACGTTCTCTCTGTGCCCATCAAACCAATCTGGGTCACACAACTCAGCCTCCTCCAATTCATCCCCACAGCCCAATTTAAACCACTCCTGAGCCACTCACTGCCCTGGCCTGGGGTATTTTTGACCAGAGAGTTTTTCTTCCAAGTTTTATTCCACTGGTTTATGTTTTCACTGGATGTTCTCTGAGGAAATTGTGTGGGCTGAAGGTGAACAATTCCAAACCTTCTGAGTCCAGCTTGCTCTCAGGTCCTTGACTGCCTTCAAACCAAAGTGTGAATTGCAGCTTATCAGCTCTCAGAATAATTTTGCAGAGAAGAGCTGCCATGTGAGGAAAAAAGTCATAATAATAAAAAGCCTGTTGCTCTGCCCTACTCCATTTAAGGAGTACATTTTTCTTCATTCTGAGAGTTTCATTTGATTCAGGAAACCTTATCAGGAGCCTCCGTGGTTGATGGGGAAATGTTCCCCACACAGGAGGAAACACAATCCTGCTCCAGCTCAACATGGTTCACATTGTCCCATTAATCCACCCAAATCCCTCCATCCTCTGCTCTTCTCAGAGGTTCCTCTCCTTTCAATCCTCAAAAAGCCTCCTAAATCCAGAGTTTCCAAGGAAGTTTCCCTAATTAAGATTTCATTAGCAGCTTGCACACAGACCCAGAGCACCTTCGGCAGCGTCACTGTCAGAGGAATGAGACAACCCATCACCCCAGCTCGGATCACAGGGTACAAGGAGAGAGGGGGAAGTGTAATGACAAAAACAAAGAAGGTTCAAATTTCCTCAAAAAAAGTCCAGCCCCCCTTTTGCTGTGCTCAGCTGCAGCAAGGTGAAAGGCTAAATGTGGACAGAATGGGAATATGTGAGTGGTTTCGAAGCTTCCTGGGGGGAATACTTAACAGCAGAAATATGTTTCCCCTGGAGACCTTCCCCACCATTTGGTCCAATTTCTTACTCCAAGAACTGAACCAGCTCATGATGTAATGCTCCAGGGAAAACATTCCTCTCGAAAAAGAGTATCTTCCTAGGGAGAAGTTTGAAGAAAACATCTTAATATTGTTTAAACAGCTTTTGGCACAGGCACACCAGTTGTGCTGCGCTCAAGGCTGAAAGCAAGGCTGGATAAAAAGATGGAAATGGAAAGTTTTAGGATTTAGTTTAAGGCTTCTCCTCAACTACCAGCCCGAGTCCCCAGTCCTTCATGGAATGAAGGAAAAAAAGACATTTTCAGAAGCAGAGATTTGCTTTGCTAATAAAAGAGAACAATTTAAGACTCAGGCTACTCTCTGTGTCAGGAGGAAGCCACAGGTTTAATTCTGCCTAAAGCCTGATCATTTCCTTAACTCCTGAGCAAAGGTGCAGTTCCAAGGCACCGAACACCACGGATCGGGCTGGGACTGAGGCTTTCTGTGGCTCTAGGAGGGGGCACCGTGCCAAGGACCTGGAGAAGTTCCTGCCAGCCAAGCTTTCATTGCTCAGCTCATGTGTACACATCTTCCCTGTGCTCCCAACTGCTTGGTTCCCATTCTGGACCATCTCTCTGAACAAATCTGTCACTTTTGTGACTGGAAGAGCTGGACATTGGTGTTAAAGGAGAGCAGGAAGCACTGGGGACACAGAAATTCAAGAGAGGCAGAGCAGGAGGTGGCACACTGCAAACCAAGGCAGGGGATGCAGGAAAACCCAGGACAGCAGAGCTCTGTGAGGAGCAAGCAGGGGGAGAGCTGGGAAAAACAAACGGAAAATGAACATTTAGGGATTATATTCCATAGCTGGGATTATGTCATGCTTAGCACTGATATCAGCTCCATGTACACATTACCTACTCCTTACATAAACCTTACAGAGCTTTCCTTGCAAAACACACCCTGGGCACTTTAGAGGGTTTTTTTCTTGAGGAAAGAGTAAAATGAGCTTTTTATTCCTCATTAATATTTGTACCCACACAATTACTTTTTCCTCAATGGCACACCCGAGGCCACTCAACAGCTCCAAATCCCAGTTCAAATGTGAATTCCCTTAGAACCGTAATAGATTTGCATTAGTGAATATTATTTACTGCCAGAACCCAACATTTCTGACCTGCTGAACGTGGGACTGAGGGTGTTTGTTTGTCCAAACATTTGGGTGCCACGGGCAGGTTATTTATGGCAGGGTGAGGTTTGTATCTCCAGTGTGACCCAGGTGATTTAAGGGATGGGGATATCGGATCTCTGTTTTCCACCCTGATGTTCCAAGTGCTGGCAAGACAAAGAGCAAGGAAACAGAGCAACAGCTCAATTCCAGAGCAGCACGAGCCCAAACCCAGAGCACAGAGGGGATAAAAATCCCAGTGTTCCAATTCCTACCTGGTTTAGTTGAGTGCTTCATCAGGGCTTTCGAGGAATGGGCACCATTTGTGCGGCAGCTTCTCCACAGACTTTGAGACCTGGTCATCTCTAATGATTTCATCACCAGGGCTTTAAGAAGAAGGCTCACTTACCTATTTTAAAATATTAAGCCTTGCATGGTATCTGTTCAAAGGGGTTTTTGCTTGTAGAGAGGGACTGTGAGGAATAAAAGTTCTGTTTGTGGGGTAGCTGGTTTGATAATTCAGCTTCGTTGTTGGAATCCTCAGAGACCTCTGGGCACAGTGACTGAATTAAAGGGTGTTATTGTTATTATTATCAATAAATAGGATTGTGCAGACCATAAAACACACTGCACAACACGGAATATCTCAGCTGCAGAGTGCCAGGGCTTCCCTGCACTGCTTGGCAATGCTGAAACCCAGCAGTAAAACTCCATAAAGAATTTCAACCCAACTCAGTAGAGCTGGAGGCCAGTCCTTCACAGGCTTCTGTCGAGAGCTTTTACTGCTCCTTTGCTGGGGCTTGTGGCTGCAGATTTTTCAGGTTCTTGGTAGACCCTAAACTCTTAAAGCCTTGAATCACAACTATTTATCACCCATCAGGGAGCTACATAAAATGTATTTTCCTTCAGAGTGACTATTCTCATAAAAAAACTAATTTAAAAAGAAAAAAGACAATTAAGAATGTTTTTTAAAAACCTACACTCCAGCCCAACTTAACAGGGATCCTTCAGCCTAAAAAGTCTGACCCCAAAAAAATTAATGCCACCTGCAAGCTGTAAATATATGTATTATTTAATTTTTTTTCCTCAAGTATTTTCTTTGGCTGTTACATTCAGCTGAACAAGGCCTAAAAATTGTCAAACTAAATTCTTGTTTAAGAGTGGAGCTCTAACTACTGCCAGTTTGAGTGAAACACACAGCCAGGTTTAGGGAATACGTTTTATTTATCTTGGCTGCGGCGCGGGGTGGAACATTTTCCATCCCATCCGAAGGCAGTCAAAAAGGGGTTGAAATATTGCACAATAAAAGCCATTCATTATATCTGTCTCCTCTGCCTTCCAAAAACAGAGCTGCCTGACCAGCCCCAAAGCCGGGCAGGGGGCAGGAAGATGGGAGTCAAGGGGTCACTGGAAATAACCCAAGACTAACACCAGGTTTTTCAGGTCTGGCTTAGGGAATCTGTTCCATGCCCTCGCTCCCAGAGCACACAGGTTTTCCTGCTCCCCACTCCCAAGCCTGGCTAAAGTAGTTAATTGCTCTGTTATGCACAATTTACAGGAGTTAATTACAAAACTAATACATTAGGCTGCTTGTCTCCCAGCCACAGGCCCAGCTCCAGCTCCTCCCCTGGGACATGGGGAAATTGGACCTTCTTTTGACTTAAAACATTTTGATTTTCCCTCCTCATTTTAAAACCATGTTGAAGGAATACCCCACTATTTTATATTTACTTCCAGTGCTCACCTACCTGTTGGCAGCTTGAAAATGCAATTTCTTTCCCTGCCCACTCCTGTTGCTGTGTGTTGAAGCCATCTTTGCCATTCTTCAGGGGAATTTCCCCCCTGCTCCATCTCCTTGTCCTTGTCATCTCTCGAAGAATCCTTTGCTGTTTGCTTCCCTTTTTATCACTGAAGTCTTTCCAGGTCTAAGAGAGTGAGGATTCACAGTGAGGAAGAGGAAGATTTGAGCACAACTTTTTAAACATTTCTAAACAACAGCTGGCCCAGATGAACCCACAACAGTGACATTTATAGGCAGCACTCAGGTGTTTCAGCATCTTCTGCTGCTCCATTAGTCAGGAGAAAGTAGAGAAAAATCAGCTGAAAACCAGATTTTAAAGTGAAATAAATAAAAATGGCATATACAGTTCTTGTTATTTTTTCCCCTGCTTACCACGTCAAGATGAGAAAACTTTTACTTCTCTTAACTCATATGGGAGAACTTTGGTCATCTAATCCCCACTGCTATAACTAATGTGCACCTTAATTAAGGCAAAATATTGGCATAAAATAATTCCTGGGAAACATTAACACTTTCCCTTGAAAGTGAAAACCTCCAGGAGAATTCAGGGGTAGGTATTGTTCTTTGTACCTTGAGCAAAGTGAAGCAGAGACTTTCCCAGCTGTGAAATAGCTGCCAGATACCCAGCTCTGAAAATCTATCACCACTGCACTTCACAAAAGTGATATGTAATTACTCTCACTTATTAACAACATCATAATTACAGAGCAGCAAACAATCAGCCTTTCCAGGCCCAGCACTTGTCCTACCTGCCAGTCAGAGCAGTAATTACGTGGCGAGATGCTAAATGCAATTATTCACCAATGTACACCCAGGGCTGCCTGGTACCTGCTTGAAGTCATTGAAAGTCTACACAAATTAAAGTAGGGAAGTACTTTTAAACACAAATTCATCTTTATAAAAGCCTTCCAAAGGGAGAAGAGCCTCCCTTTGGACAAATAAGGAAAGAGAAGTGGCAGTGCCATGGATTTATTTAGATGCCGCTACAAAACACAGGCTGAGCTGGAATTCAGCACACAAAAATGGGATAAAACCACTGGGATCTCCTTCAGGCAGAGCTGGAAACCAGAACCACAAACTGATAAAGTCCTGACACCTCTCTGCTCCCACACACCTTGATTTTATTTCCTACACCCACCACGGAGACAAGACACAACTCCAGAAAAGCTGCTGGCACAGGGAGAGTGAAGCTGCTGGTCATTCTGAGGGAAATGTTAATTCTGGAAAAGCAGATGTGGCCATGGCCCAGCACTGCTGCTCCCACTCCCTGTGTGACCCACAGGCACCAGCTGCAGGTTCCAGTTTCAGGGGTTTATTGAGGTCCTGCTCCGAGGCAGAGCAGGGACTCAGGTGAGATCTGAGTGTTTAAAGCCCCAAGACGCTGCACGGGCCTTGCAGGAGGAGCTCTCCCAAACTCCCCATTCCCCCACCTGAGCCATTCCCCAGCTCCCTGCTCCACCAGGGATTCCATCCCAGGGCTGGACTGTTCAGCAAGTCCCACATCAGCTCCTGCAATCTCCACAATCAGAAAACACAGCCAGAGCCTCCAGAGGCTATCCCAGCCTATCCCTACCCCAGGAAGGATCATCTGTCATTCCTGACAGATATTTGTTTAATCTGTTCCTCAAGGCCTGCAGTGATGGAGATCCCACAGCTCCCCAGGCCCTGTGTTCCCCTGCTCAGCCACTGCTGCTGCGAGAACTTTTCCTTAATGTTTAACAGAGGCACTTTCCTCAGATTTAAACATATTTCTTGTCCTTCTCAGTGCAGAGATGGAGAACAGATTATTGCCCCCACCTCTGCACCTTCTGTGTAGCTGAAGCCTTGCTCAAGTCCTCTTCAGATAAAGGAGACAAATTATTTTGAGGATAAATTCTGCCCAGAGACAGACAAAAGGAACTAAAAAGCACCATAAAGAAGTAGAAACATCTCTTGGAAAGAACTGCAACCACTTCATTTCTTGTAGATTCCCTCACCCTCCAACTGCCATCAAGTATCCACAAGTAATCCCTCACAACACTTTTCCAGCCAGCTGTGCCAGGAGGAAAATCCAAGCTTTGTTTTCCTCTCCTTGCCCTTGTTCTCTTCCTGCCTGCACTCCCACCTCCCAGCTGAAGTGCAGAGAGCCCCTCGGGGAGGCTCGAGGGGAGCTCCCTGTGCAGCTGAACTCAGGACAGCGTCCCACAGAACGAGCTCTGGGCAGCAGCTGGGATTAACCTCTTGTATCAAACACAGGAATTTACTGCCTCTTCCTCCAGGTCAGCTCTTTGATCTCACTATTCCAGTCTGATATTTGGGATGTGACAGCCCCAGAGTCATCCAGGGCTGGATTTGGTTCCTCAAAGCTGCACAGAGACACCCAGACAGCTCCAGTACAACTTGACTCTGTTAAAGCACACAAATTTCCATAGACAACTCACACCTGATTCCAGTCCCTCATTGTTTCACTTTTCCAGTTTAATTACAGTGTGTGGTTCAGTTGCTGCTTTGCTTTCAACAGTAGAGGTAGCAGCTGTGACAAATTTACTAATTCACTCATTTTTTAAGCTTTAGATTTTAACCTTAGTGAATTGGTAAGTGAATTGATAAGATTTTGTCCCTGATATTTTCCAGTTCCCTTCCGAGCAGAAAGCTCAGCCCAGCCTGCCCTCTCCTGGCAGCCAAGCACAGTGTCCAACCCCAGAACTCTTCCCCAGTCTGCTTCCAAACCTAACCCCAAAAGCAAATCCCCAAATCAAACATTAGGCAACTGTTTTTGGAGGGATTTAAGACACGTACATGTGGCACTTGGGAATGAGGTTTATGGGCCACAGGGCAGTGCTGGGCTCTGATCTTACAGCTCTTTTCCAACCTCAACGATTCTGTAACTCAAACAGCACTTGAATAGTGGAGTTTCTTTCAAGTTGCTTTAGGAATTCTTGTCTTGGGAGAAAGAGGCAAAAAAATCCAACTGCTCTGGTTGCTTTCAAGCTCTATAAAAGCAGCCAAGTACATAAAGGATTTTATCCCACATCACTCATGGTGAAACCCAGGTCACAGAAGGACTGTGCTGGACACAAAGCCATTTCCTGCAGGCTGGCACTGGGATCATTCTGGGCTGGAACACCCCAGCAGCCAACGGGGGTGAAAAAAATGAAAGCAGCAGCAAACCTTGGAGCAGACCACCTCCAGTCCTCACTCTTTATTCCATTGTTCCAAGCAGAAAATGCAAACAGGAAGATGACAGGGCAAGGCCTGGCCAACAGGGGCTGGAGTCAGGACACACACAGGGCTGGGAATGGCTGGAAATGAAGCACAGCTTTCCTGGTGAGGAATGGTTCTCTCCCCTCAGCCAATTTCATTTTCCAGATGAATTTTATACACAATAAAGATTTAAAAGCTTATTTTTTTGTTTAATGACCACGCTTTACATCAGAAAACTCATGAACTCTAACACAAAATCCTACTCTAAGGAACTCCACCTCTGCTCATGCCCAAAGTCTTTCCAGAAGATGGAAACAGGTCCCCACTTCCTCCTCTTCCCTTTCAAGAAGTGATTCCTTTATTATTTGCAGACCATCTCTTTCTGGTATATTTTTGCAATCTAGAAGAAAATATATGCAGATTTCAACAGCAATTTATAGGGAATGGTCAAGCACATGGGAAACAAACCCCTCGAGCAATTGTAGCTGGAAGGACACATCTCACGCCACGGTTTAACTGCTAAAGACAAACCCACACTGATCAGGGAGGATTGTTTATTCTTCATTACCTGCCATAACTGTACCAGACCAGCGCTCTGAGCCAGTCTGCCACACAGCTCAGATCTTCCAGCATTTTAGGCACCAAGACAAGGAAAATGAGTTCTAAGTTATCCAGAAAACAAATAAGAAAATAAGTGAGGAAATACAAGTGGGAAAGAAAACTGCACTTGAGAAAGAACACACACAAGGCTCTAAGAGCCACCTTCACTTCAGAAAACCAGAGATGCCCGAGACCTCTTTCAGTTGTAGCGCAAGAGTTTCTGCTTCTTCCGAGTGTTTTTGGTTACTCCTGTCCTTCCCACACCTAGAATTTGTGCTTCTCCTTCTCTGGGTGGGAGCCCAGGGCGTTTCTCGAGCTGTGGCTTCACAGAGGCTTCTCCTCCTGCCCCTCCTGCCAGGAGCAGCAGCAGGAGGAGCCGAGCCCTTGTTCTCCTTCCCTGGGGCAGGGAAGGGGAGGAGGTTTTGCTCCCTGTGGTGAATATTCTCAGATCCTGCCAGGATGGATGTGCTGATGGTTCTCCTGGCTTTGGGAGCAGCAGCTGGGAGGGGAGGCTGCTTGGGGATCTCACTGGGAAGCTGAATCCATGCAAGTCCTTCACTTGCTGCATCCTTGCTCAGCCTCATGCTGCGCCTCACCCTGACCTCAGCACCAGCACTGCTCTTCCTCCTGCAGGGCTGGGGGGATCCCTCCTTCACCTGGGGAACTGACAGAACTTCTTCCACGCTGTAGGAGGAAACTGCAAGATCAGTCCCAGTTATTTCCAAGTTTTCAATAGGAGGGAAGTAGAAGGCACTGCTGCTCCTTCTTCTTCTCCTTGCTGGATCACCTCTGACAGAACCCTTTTGAGGACACTCGGCTCTCTGGGCACCCTCCTGTACATCCTGTTGTTCCAGAATTTCCAGCCCTGATAGGAGATTTCCTTGTAATTCCTCCTTTTCTATCAAGGAATTGCTTTCTTTTGCCTCTTTTTCACGTGGAGTCTCTTCAGCTTGCTGGAAATACTCAGAGGTATCAAAATCACCTTCTGCATCTGGCACAATCTTTGAAAACTGGGGGGATAAAAATAATAATTCTTAATTTTTTTTTTTAAATATAGGCAAAAGATAATCCATAAGAACCTGGTTTCAAACAGCTGAACTGGCTGCTGTTCTCCTCACCAAGTCAGTGTCCCAAATCCCAACAACCGACAGGGAATCTGCAGGCTGGAATCTTTCAGTGTGAGGCCAAACTTAGGTTGCTTGGGAAGCAGAGAATGCTGGAATGGCCAAGGTTGGGAGGGACCTTAAAGATGATCCCATTCCAGCCCCTGCCATGGGCTGGGACACCTTCCATGGGCTCAGAGGCTCAGCTGAGTTCTGAATGCTCAACACCTCCTTCCAAGGATGGAGATTCCACAGCCTCCAGGCTGCCTGTTCCACAGTTTAGTCCCTCTCAGTGGTTTTCCCCCCAAACATCACCCCTGTGATCCCTAAGCCCACCAGCCCCTGACCTCAGGAGCAGTGCCAGGAGCAGACTCCAGGCTCCCTGGCACCTCAGAGCCTCCAGTCCCAGAGCTGGTGGCTGCTGCCTCCTCCAAGAGCCCAGGGCCTGGGCACACAGCAGCTGCACAGAGCTCCTTCCCTTGCATCCTTCCAGCCACTGGCTCCTGAGGAGTGTCCTTGCAGGCATTCCTGGATTTGGGATCACCCAAACCTGCACCCTCTGAATGACAGCAAACACGTGCTTACTTAAATGAATACACAAAGTCTTTTATGCATTACAAGAAAAGCTTCACAGTATTTCACTTTTTATGTTATTTACTTACATAAAAATAACCTTCCAAACAACCATCCCAGACAAACGGTGGGGAAAAACCCAACAAAAAGCTCTGCTCATCCCTGAACTCTTCACGCCCAACTCACCAGCTTAAAGACTATGAAAATATCAGTACCCAAGGTAAAGAGGTGGATTTTTTGTCAGATTTACACTGGAGTACAAAAAGAATTGAATTTATCAGTTGGACATTATTAATCTGTCAGATCCTGCAGACTCTGCTATTAAAGGTAAAAAAGATTTCATGGGCTTGTTACCAATGCACTCAAGGTAACCATGAACAGGTTTTTTATGTAACTGTTGAAATAAAACATCAGAAGAAACAGAGAAAAGCAAAATAAAAGTAAGCCCCAAATTACCTGTAAAAAGTTCATCTGCCTTTGGTGAGTTTGGAGATGAGACTGAAGAGAAAACCTCTGGAATTTCAGGGATAGGGCTGAGAAGGGGTTTCTTGGAAGCCATTTCTCTTTCCCCATATAAAGATTTCTTGACTCTTTTCTTTCTTCTTCTCCCATAGCTTGGGTATTTTGTTTTCTGAAAAGATTGAGCAGAATAAAGCACAGTGAAATTTTAATCGTCTACAATGCTTTTCAACAAATCAGCGACCCCATCACTGGATTTTGATGGATGACAACTGTTTCCCCTAAAAGGGAGATTCCACTTGTTCTGCCACCTACAGAACAATCTAAAAGCTCAAAGCAAAGAAGAATTACTTTTCTAACATGGCTCTGCAAGAACGTGGTAAGGGAAGAATCACAAACTCATTTGTTGGCCCTCGAGTCTGAAAAGTGACCCAGAAACACCTCTCTCTAAAGAGATCCTTTTTGCCCTACAAGAACTCAGGCCCTCAGGTCAGCAAGGAAGAGGGATGGGGCAGGAAATGCAGGGAAATAAGATGGGGATGAAGAAGAAAATATTGGCAGCAACAGGAAGATCAAAATAATCCCAGAAAACACAAGGAGAGAGAAATAAAAATCAAGGCAGAATCAGCAACTGCAGTGGCTGCCACTCACCTGGGTCTTTTTGGGAGCAGCTGTGGTTGGATTCTTCTGTCTCTGAATCTTGCTCCTTCTCGGGTTTTTAGTGGCTTTGTCAGGCTCAGGGTTTGTGGCTCCCGAGCTGCCACAGTCGGTGTCCTCGGCCACAGCTCTGCACTGCTGAGGAACAGGGTTTGGGGTGGGTGGGGGCACCTGCTGCTCATAAAAACCCACCAGAATCAAACTGGAAACAGTTAATCTCTGTCAGCTCATTAGGGGCTGACAGAACTGGAAATGAAATATTACAGACTCATTTCACACAGTACAACCCAGTCCTATTTGTATAATAATGAAAATACAGGAAATTTTCATTGTCAGATATTTCTTTTAAGAAAATTGGTTACTTTTCTTATATTCCTCTATTTTTTGCCTTCTCCTCCCACCAGAGCTATCCAACACTGAAGTCTGAAAGCATTTCTTGTTGTACAATCAATTCTGTGCCTTGAAATTCCAGCAACCGAAACATTTTGTCAGATTGTTTGGGAAAGCTCCCGGAAAATTCAATAGAAATTGTCAATGTAAGTGTCAGGCTGTATTTTTAATAACTGGAAAATCATTTTCACTGAAAAATCTCATTTCCTGAAGGCACTAACAGGAGGTATTTCCATATACTGGATATAGATAATCCTCATACCTGAGGCTGGAAACGCACTTTTAAGCATCAAGAGGGATAAAAGAGAACAATTCTTCCTGAAGAGGTTCAAAATCTCTGAATAAATTTTATCACTAAGGAAACTCACCCTTCTTTTAGCAGAAGAACGAGTTGTTATGTCAGGTTTGTCAGCCTCTGCTGCTATAAATGGAAAAAAAATATTTTTAATCAGTTTCAATGCAAGTTAATTACATTTTGAGAAAATTATCTATATAATTTCTGGTATTATGCACTTCAGCCTCCTTAGTCTTGAGTAGAAACTTAATCCTGAGGACTATCAAATGTGGCAAGATAAAAAAATTATACCTTGCTCTACACAATAGAGGAGAACTCAGCTTGTGAGGATTTGGTATCAATAATCAGCACATTCACAGCTTTCATAAATAAATATGCACAACCCACTTTCAACTCTTTTGTTGTTGGCTTGCTGTTTAAAAGTCATCAAAATTACAGTATCAAGATTCTAAAAAAAAAATTTCTTCAAGCAGTAAAGTTTTCACAGGAAAACACCACAAGATGAAATAAGAACCAGTTAACCTAAAGCCAGGTAAACACTGCAAAGAGCTTCAGAAGAAAGCATTTCAATTAAAACACTAGCATTTCAATTTTAGCACAATTGAAATATATCCTCTGTATATAAAAAAAATACAAACAGAAAAATAAACCAAACCCCTCAACTCTCAATTTTCAGTTACACAAAGATTCATTATCTACAGATAAAAACACAAGTTGGGGTTACCTTCTGCATTTTCAGCAGGTGAAGGGGCTTCTGCAGCAACAGAACCTTCCAGGAATTCTTGGAGAGGCTCAACACCTTCCTTCAAACAACAAATGACATTTTTTAGCAATAAATTACACCAGATATATCCTGAAAAACACCTTTTTCATTAGTGTTTGGAGCAGACAAAGTGGTTTTATTTTGTTTCCTTAAAGAAAACACCTCTCTAGGTGGCAAAAGAAAGAGCAAAGAAATATAAGAAAAAGTGACAAGAAAAACATTTCGAGGTTCAGAGCCTTCTAAAAGAGCTCTCCAGGCCAAAGTGCTGTTCAGAATTCCTAAAAGCTCAGCTTCCCAGTGTGAGTCTAGAACTCCAAGCAGACTCTTCTTTAATATTTCAGCAATTTCTTCACAAAACCAAGCAGGCTGGAGAGGAGGGAATTAAACAAGGGTTGACCACTCAAACGGAGTTTTTGTCACTTCAAACAACAAACTCACATCATCCCAGCCAAAATCCAGGAGGGGCAAAGGCTCTTCAGAGAGGTCTGGCCCTGCACAGGGGCTCTGCCCCTGGGGACACCCTGGGGAGGCTCCTCTTCGTAAGGGGGTGTTGGCAGGCAGGGTCTGGTCAAAGATTTCAGGGCTCAGGACTTCCCCAAAAGTCACTTTTTTCTTCTTTGGTGTTTTGGAGCTCTGACTCTCCGTTCTCTCTGTTAGAATTAAATGAAACAAGCAGCTGAGTGAAGGGGAAACTGGCACAGAGCAGAGGCTTTGAAAGATTTTAATATTCCCCTAAAAATCCCCACCCCAACAAACAGCAAAGCACCACCTTTACAGGGCCTGTGAGGCCAGCCAGGATTTTCAGTCTGGATTTATTACACTATTAAAAAAAAGAAGGAAGAAACAGACTAAAAATGATCACCTGTTCCCCAAGTTTCAGTTGAAAAGTGTAAAATTCCCTTAAAAATCAGGGATTCTAGGCTTTCTGAAGTTTTGGGGTGGGATTAGTTTTTTTTAAAGAGACATTGCTTTCCTTGGCAATCTTGTTTTCCATGTCATCAGCAGGATGCCACAAGGAGTGATTCAGTGGTGATTAATGCACACCAATAACCAGATGAGGAGAGAGGTAAAATCTTATAATCCCACATAATACTTTACCTATTTAAAAAAGAAATAAAGAAAACCAAGGGATTTTTTTGTCTTAAAAAGGGGAATCTGACCTGTTTGCAATATTTCAAAGGCATTTACACAGTTGGACACTGCAGCAGATTCATCTCCTCCTCTGTCAATGGCACTGTTGGAGCATTCCTGTTAAATTTAAGTGATACAGTTCAATACAATTTAATTAAAATATTGTCCTCTAAGCAGCATTTAATAATCAGTTGTTTGGTTTAAACATACCTAATTGTTTGCTGCATGAATAAAACTCAAGAACATTCATTTCATGGAATCATGGCATGATCTGGGTGAGAAGGGACCTCAAATCCCATCCAGTGCCACCCCTGCCATGGGCAGGGACACCTCCCACTGTCCCAGGGTGCTCCAAGCCCCGTCCAGGCTGGCCTGGGACACTTCCAGGGATCCAAGGGCAGCCACAGCTGCTCTGAAATGCCATCCCAGCCCCTCCCCACCCTCACAGGGAGGAATTCCTTCCCAATATCCCACCTAACCCTGCCCTCTGGCAGTGGGAAGCCATTCCCTGGCACTCCAGACCTTTGTAAAGGTCTCTCTCCCATTTTTCCTGTCACCCCTTCGGGTCCTGGAAGGTGCAAGCAGCTCACCCAGACCTTCTCACAACATGAAAGCTCCCAGCAAAGCTTCCAAGATGACCAAGCAGCATTAAATAATTTCCAAATCATTCCCAATCCACATCAATCAGTCACCAAAGCATCTTTAAGCTCAAGCACTGAACCAACCTCCAGGCTGTCCGTGAGTTCCCTCCCTGGGGTTTTCTTCAGGATGGATCTGAGCAGGGAGCCGCTCTGGGAGAGGTCACTGCTGGGAATATTCCCTGCCCGGGGCGGTGTCACGGGGGCTTGGCTTCCATCCAGCATTCCCAGGCTCACACCTTGCACAAACCCAACCCTCCTCGTGCTGAGCTCTGAGACAGCAGCGCTGCCGGTGCCTCCGGTGCTGTGCTCACACCTGGGGACTTCAGAGCCAGGACAGCTGTGACACTGAAAGGCTGAAGGAAAATTGAGAAAGCTGGAGTACTAAAACCATGAGCTGTAAAAGTGCACACATCTCCACATATCCTATGCAGACCCCCAAAAATCCATCAGTCTGTAAAGTCTGGCTCTATTTGTGCCACATGGACATTTGCTATTCTCAAAAATTTATAAAACATACAAAAAAGGAGCACTGCATGAAGGAAAAGTTACATCAGGTTTCTACTGCATCCTAAATTGCAGACAAGATGACAAATATCAGCTGAAACATGTCCTGACAAATATTCCAGTATTTTTATTTCCTAATGAGAATTTAACAAAGATTTTAAGTGCTGAATCCTCTTACCATGGCCTGTTTCCAGGATATCTCCAGTTACAACAGTCTCCAAGGATTTAATAGGATTTTGCTGCTCATAAACCCATTCCTAAAGAAAAAGTCACAGGATTTTTACAACAGCACAAACTATGGAGGGTTTTAATCCCAGACAAAGATTTCAAGAGTTTTCTCAATCATCCACTACATCAGTTGAATTTATTTTCCCAAAATACCCAGGCTAAATGCTTAGAAGGGTTAGACACGGCAAATGAAAGAATTGTCTATTTTAATGTCTAATTGAGAAGTTTCTCCCCAGTTCAAAGCACCTTTGCAGCAGCAGGGCCAGTGACAGTCACAGCTCGGCATGGGGACAAAATGCTGCAGATCCTGGGGTCCCTCTGGCTGCTCTTGGTCCCATTTTCACTTAAATTTTCTTTCAAAGCAGCTCCTCTGTTGCCCAACATAAACTTTTCACTCCACTGCTCCAGGTTTGGCTCTTTTTTAAAAGGTGCTTTGTTCTGAGCTGCATCAATTGAAAACAAACAGAACCCAAACAAACCACAAAGACAAACTTCAGGTTTTTCAATGAATTCTCTTTTTGTGTTTCTTCATCAAGAGGTGCAGAAAGTCAGGTAATGTTCTAGGTGGGAACAAGAACACGTTTTTTAGATCTACTTTGAAAATAACATTACCAAACCTTCAAAACAAAGTAAGTGATTCTTTACACATAAATGTTATTAAGACCAGCAATAACAGAAGTAAAATAAAAACAATTCTCAGTTTCATGGAAAAAAGTGTGAAAACACCTTTGCTTAGTGAGAAATACATCAAAGAGTACAAATCTAGGAACTAAAATGCAGGAAAGAGTCCCAAAAATACAAGTTTTCTGCAAAGCCACTATTCAGGATGCATTAAGATGGTTTAACCAAACAAAACAAACCCCAAGCCAAGCACAAACACCTGTGCCAAGCCTTATAAAGGAAGAATATTTTGTTTTATAAGAAGTGTTTTTAGTTTCATACCTTTTGGCCTAAAGGAAGAGCTGATATTTAGGATACATCACTGACCAGAATATTTAATCAACTTACAGGAACCTCCTTCCTGGGAAGCCTCCCCCAGGTGTGAGAGCCCAGCCTCCCCCTCAGCTTCCTGCACGCATCCAAACGAGGTTTGAAAAGCATCGATCTTGTCCTTCAGCGACCTCATATTTGCATGTTTAAAGGGACTGATCTGCCAAAACATAATTAACCCCATCAGGCATTTCTTCCCTCACCATCTGAGCTTTAATGTTTTGTATTGGTACTTTGACATAAAACACAAAGAATCTTTATGTAATCTGGCTGCAATTGTAGCTGTATGGTAAAAATAAGGAAAAAAAGGAACTTTACCCAGAAATCTGTTACATTTTATTGCATTTAATCTGTTCCTCTAGTCCAGAATTTGCTTTCTGACAGCCCAGGGTAGTTCAAGTTACGAACAAATCTGATTAACCAAGTCACTTATGCTTGGATTGACTTCACTTGGAACCAGCAACCCTTTCATTACCCAAAAATCAAGTACAGCAAACACAGGAAGGTAACAAAAGTTAAAACACATCAGCAAGCTCAACATGGAGAAGAAATTCCAGCCTCTACATAGAATAAACAAAACCTGGAACATCCCCTTATCCTGAAGTCAGGTGACCAAGGGACACCAGCAAATTAAGGCCATTAATCCCTTCTGCTGGGTTCTTCCCAAGACTTGCCTTCCCTTCTCCCAGCACAAGCTGGTTCCCGGAGGGAATTAAAGTCTCACCTCAGATATTCGGGAAGGAGTCTCACCTGTGTGAAAGCTTCTTTCTGCCTGCTGCTCCTCTGCTGGGCCAGGTACCGGATCAGGGTGTTGTTTTCTGGTGATCCCCTCAATCCAATGGTTGATCTTCTCCTAAATTTTAGTGAAGCTGGGGAAGTCCCTGAAAAGGAGACAACAACAGAGGTTAAAAAGAAAAACAAAGCACACCACCGGAAAAATATCTTGTAATGCATAAAGCTTTGATGGTAATTTTTTACTCTTTTTAAGGGTGATTAACACTACTTATTCTAAGACACAAGGTTACCTGCTCAGCCCAAGAAACCTCCCTGAACAATGAAATTAAGTGCCTAAAAAAAGGTTAATATTTAACTAATCACAAACCAAGTCTGTCTTTTAGTTTTTCAATTGCTTGTTAAGGAAGCGTCTACCAACACTGGCAGAATTTGCCTTGCAACTCCCTTGTGAAAATCAGACAAATCCTCAAGTGAAGAGAGATAAACGGAGCATTCAACTACGTTCAAACTCTGATCGCCTGAATCTGCCCTGAATTGCAGCTTTTGGCACGAGGTTGGACTAAACGACCTGGAGAAGCCTCTCAGAGGGACAAAGGTCATTTGTCACCCCAGCCTCACCCGTGCGTCGTTTGGTAAAACTTTCCTGAGCAATCCCAAACTCAGCAGTTGTCACAGCAGCAAAATCAACAGGGCTTTTCCTCTGTTCAGATAGTCCAAAATCAGGGTCTCCTTCCCCTTTGTCCCTCTCAGGAGTGCAGTAGAAGTCATTTCCCAAGGGAACAGCTCGGCTGCTATAAAAATCCTCCTTCGTGTCCAAAGGCAAGGGGGGTTCACTGAGTACATCCCAGAGTGTCCCAAACCAGCTCCCAGGGAGCTGCCTGCTCACACCAACCCCCTGGGGGTGACACGAATCCTCCTCGGGGCCTTTGGGGCATTTCGAGGCACGTTTCTGTGGCCGTGTCTGGTTCCCATCAGTGAAATTCTCCTTCTTCGATGGTCTGATGACTTTGGATTTGGTCACTTTGCAGCTCTTCTGCTCTTTTGCTAGAGGGAAAGAGGCCTCTTCCTTCTCCTCAGGACGAGCACTCTCATTTTCTTTAACTTTCAGGGGAGTCTTAGATCCTCTGAGCATTGTTTGTGGCTTATTTTAAGGAACATTCATTCAGCCTTTGCTCCTGTAATTACAGATTCCTATTAAAAAGAAAAATAATTATTATTTGTTCAGAGCAAAAGCTCACTACCATGCTCAAGCTTCTCCCAAATCCACACTTTTCGTGGTCAAGGTGTTTAACATAGGGGAAGGGAAATTTATCCCCAGAAGGCTGCAGGGAAAGGACACAAGGGGCTGGGACTACAAAGAAAAACACAGAGCAAAAAAAATCTGCATTACAAACATGCAAAGGAGTGGCTCAGGGTAAGGAGACATAAGGCTGTGATTTCACTCTGTCAAGCCCTCTGTTAGTGTAGAACACATAATTAATTATATTTATTAATTAACCACAATCACACGGTGACTGGTTTGCTCTAAGTGTTACAACAAATTTCAGCAGTTTAATACTACTTTTAATAACACTGATTAGTATCAGCAGAAAGAGAAGGCAAGTCTTGGAAAGAAACCAGCAGAAGAAACAACATTAGTAATACATTTTTTTTTAGCACCACTAACTTTTAACTAGGAGCCTCAAAAGGCTAATACTTTTTATAGTTAATTTCTTGAATGTGAAGTTAATGACATACAACTCAAAAACGTGACTGTGAAACTTCGCTTCTGCAAATACGTGCACTTTCAGAAACAAAATTACCAAAATTAAGCTGCTTAACGCGTGGGCAACCTTTTTCTTTCTCATTTCTTTTTCTGCTTTCAGGCCCCAGCGGAGGCCGATGCCCACAACCACAGCCACCAGACGAGGGAAAAACACCCCACTCGGGGCTCCCCCGGTCTGTGGCACCCCCTGGGCGCTCGCACCCCCAGAGCGCACCCCGCGTACCCCCCACACCCTCCCGGACACCCCCAAGGGCTCCCCGGACACCCCCAAGGGCTCCCCGCTCCTTTCTCCCCCGCCGAGCCGCCCTCACCTCAGCCCCTCACCCGCCGCGCCCGGCCCGCCTCACATTTTCAAACCGCGCCACGCCCCCGCGGATCCCTCCGCGCCCACGCCCCTTCGCCCACGCCCAGCGCCCAGCGCAGCCAGCCCGGCTCCAGCAGTACCGCAGGAAGGGCGGATCATGGGGGGCGGCCCTGCACCGCTGCTCTGCCCCGGGGGCCCGCGGGGCTTGGCGGGGACTGGGGGAACTCTTTGAGCCGGCGGAGGGATCGCGGGCCGTTGGGCCGCAGCACCGCTTTGGTAGGGAAAAAAATAAAATGATTAAATGAATTCATTCAACGGCCCGCGCGCACGTGATGGGCGGCAGCCAATCGCAAGGGGCTATGCAAATATAGGGGCTTATTCCGGTCGCGATTGGCTGCCGCCCCGAATTTGCCCCGCCTCCCCGCTGCCCATTGGGCGGGCACGTGGCACCGTGCGGCGCTGATTGGCCGCGAGGCCTGCNGACAGGCGGGGATTTGTCGCGGGTGGAGGCGCTTCGTGGCTTTAGAGAGTCCTGTCCGGCTGCTCGTGTCAGCCACAGCCTGTGGGATGGGGGCTCTGGGGGGAGACTGACCCTGCATGGGGGTACCCTGGGAATAATCGCAATTAATTGTTTAAAATCTCGCTAAAATCGTGTCAAGACAGATGATAGTGATTTTTAGGCCTAACCAGTGCTTGTCCAGCAGAGGAAAAGGCTCTGCGATGCAGTTCTACATAGAGTCCGTGATCTTCTTGTTTCCCTCCGCATTCTGAGTGCAGAAGTTGATGTGACTGTCCTTTAATATGTAATTCTATTAATTCTGTCCATGATCCCGCTATTTCCACCCGGATCTCGAGTGCAGGAGTCCGTGTGACTGCATTCCAACCTTGCAGTTCTGCTACGTTGTGTCCGTGATCCTGATTTTCCCATCTTCATCCTGAGTGCAGACAGTTCATGTGCCTGTCCTTTAATCCTTGTTTTTAGGGAGGGGAGTACATTTGAGAGAGGCTTGGAACAGAACAAGTAACGAAGTTTCTTCAGAGAAATAAATAACTGAATTATATTCTTAACAGCACCAGCTTTTATTCTCTCACTGCTGTTGCTGCCTCAGTTTTGGTGGGAGCTGTGCAAGTCACCCAGTTTTTGTGTTCCAACGCCAAAGTTGGTGTGTTCCCCTGTTTTTTGGTCAAGATCCAAATGGATTTTGCTCCCCCTAATAGCCCTGATAAGTCTGAAGAGGCAGAACTTTTGGAGCACAGTTTCACGGGTTTGTTTTTATTCACAGCCTTGTTTCTCTCTCTCTCTCTCCCTCTCCCCCAGGTTGTGGCTGTGTATGGGACTCTCTCAGATTTGCTCTCTGTGGCCAGCAACAAGCTTGGGATAAAAGCCACCAGTGTTTACAACGGGAAAGGGGGGCTCATTGATGATACTGCTTTGATTAGGTAAGGGTCAGCCAGGAAAAGGCAAATCAGGGATGTGGATTAAGAGACTAACCTGTTCATCGTCCCTAATCAATAACCAGTGCTTTCCCTAAAACCAGATATGATCGTTTCCAGCCAGGGTGCCCAAAGGTCCTTTCCTGTCTTTTGAGCTTCAAAGCATTTATTGATTCAGAACTTGGTACAAGCTGTGTTTGAGGCCTTTGCACCTCCTCCTGTGTTGATTCCAGGGCAGTGTTTGTGCCATGAAATCCCCACTGTTCCAGTCAGCCCTGGAATGGGGGGGGTTTCTATAAAGGAGACAAATTCTGTCATTGGCAGCAGCATAGTCCCAGGCTGGGCAGAAAAACAACTGTTTTGTAAGAATTAATTGATTACACAAGTGGTCCCTACCTGGCTGCTGCAGATAAAATCTCTGGTGAAGTCAGTCCATGCCAATCCACTAAAACCTGCAAAATACAGATAAAGCCAGATACAGAAGTTCCAGCTAATGGCCACTAGTCATAATTTACCTGAAAGTAATCAGGAGAGGTTCCACTGTCAATCAGATGGACAGTAAATTATGATTTAACTTTCTTTTTCTCTTCCCTCTGCCCCGTCCTCTCTCAGGGATGATGATGTTTTGTTTGTCTGTGAAGGGGAGCCCTTCATTGGTGAGTCTATATTTCTAATATTTAGCCTTTTATTTAATAGAGTTTATTTTGCTTTCATATAAAGCAAAATTTTTATTTTGTGGTGTTTTCAGAAGATACCTATTTCCATAGAGAATTCATTAAGGAATATTCACAGTTTTTCCAGTAATGACTGTGTTGCTTCTCTGCAGATCCTCAGACTGATGGGAGAGCTCAGGAGGAGCTGACAGGGTCCCACACTGACTGGCTGACTCTCAATGTGGGAGGCAGATACTTCACCACCACCCGGTAAAAATGGTCTTCAAAAACTTCATTTCAATAAAGCAAAATACCTTAAAAAAATAACTTACTGTGAAAGAGGAGGTCTCTGACTCCTGCAGCTTCCTCTGTATTTTGTATTTGCCACCACAGTTTTGCAAGAAATTAACTCTTAAACATTTACAGATGAAGGAAGAATAAAATGGGGCTGCTTTTGTTTTCTAGGAGCACTTTGGTTAACAAAGAACCTGACAGTATGTTGGCTCACATGTTTAAAGACAAAGGTGAGTATATTGAGATAAACTTGATTATTTTTAAGTAATTAATTAGCAAAGTGGGCAAAAGGCACTGTCAAGCTGAGACTCCTGTCCATAAACTATCCAAAGTATGTTAAAGTACCAAATCAGGACAGAGAATTATTTTTTAATAACTTTATTTCTCTGTGTTTAGCATCTCACCACCTAGTGTTGATCATCTCACAAACTGCAAATGCAGCTCCCATCCATTGTTAGTAGTTTGGGTCCTTTTTTTGTTTGTTTATTTGATTTGAGGTTTTCATCTTGTTACATCTTCCTCAGTTTTGGCAGCAGAGCCAATGAGCAAACTGTGCACGAGGCAGCCTTGGGGAGACAATCAGGCTAAAATCTTAGTGCTGCTTTTGTCTAGCCGTGATTGTTTTGGATGTCATAATAAATTGAGTTACTCAGAGCAGGAACAGGTTCATTTTAAGCTGATTTTTCCCCCCACTCCTCTTTTCCTTCCTTCTCTCTCCGAACCGCCCTTCCAAGTGGAATGTTTGCTATTCCAGTCCCCTTTGGTAATAAAAACTCTGAAAACTGAAGCAAATGCTCTTCTATGACTACATCAAAAGTAATTTTATATATATATATGTTGTGGAAACAGATGCTTGGGGGAATAAGCAAGATCCTAGAGGAGCTTTCCTCATTGACCGCAGTCCCGAGTATTTTGAGCCCATTTTGAACTATTTGCGTCACGGACAGCTCATTGTAAATGATGGCATTAATTTGCTAGGTAGGTATTACCTGTCTGACATCTCCTAAATTATTCCTCCTTGGAATTTAAGCTTTGCCCTCAGGTGCCCGTGGTGAAGCCAGAGGGAGCTTTGTGTGCTCCTCCCCGTGGTTGGGATTTTTCCTTTGGTGGATTTATTCTCAGCAGTGCAACTCCATGTGCTTGCTTTAATGAGGATAGGCTGCTATTTCTCTTTGGAGCATTAAAAGTCCATACTGGGTTAATAGCTGGAATTCTGGAGTTGGTCTCTTTAACCTAATGCTTGTGGTGGAGATGTGTCTGAGTTATGTTTTTCCTTTTAGCTGCAAGCAAACCTTTCCTCTCTCCCCAGTACATCCAGTGTAATGTGTGTGGTTGTTCTCCATGAGGGGAGAGAAGGGTGCTGCTCTCTGGATCAGCAGTTCCCTGGAATAACCAGCACTGCTTTGTTTGTAGGGGTTTTGGAAGAAGCCAGGTTTTTTGGGATCGACTCCCTCATCGAACACCTGGAAGTTGCCATTAAGGTACTTTGCTCTCTGTAACACGGGGATGCACATCCTGTTCTCCCAGGGAATGTGTAACTTAGTGCTGTCCCTGTTAAACACCTCTCCCCAGAACTCCCAGCCAGCTGAGGATCACTCTCCCATCTCCCGGAAGGAGTTTGTCCGATTCCTGCTGGCAACGCCCACCAAGTCCGAGCTGCGCTGTCAGGTGAGGGAACTCGGGCTTTGTCTTTCCAACAGAACTCCAGGAATTGCTTCCTGACACCTCATCCAACCCTGCCCTCTTGCAGTTTAAAACCACAGCATGTTTTAAGGACAAATCCAGACCCTGAGAGCTTTGCATTGACATTTCACTGGTGTTATGTGAATGATGAATGAATGATCTTGTGAGTGTATATTTGTGTAGAACCATGGAATGGTTGGGGTTGGAAGGGACCTTAAGGATAATCTTGTTCCACTCTGCCATGGGCAGGGACACCTCCCACTGTCCCAGATTACTCCAGCCTCGGCCTTGGACACTTCCAGGGATTCAGGGGCAGCCACAGCTGCTCTGGGAATTCCATCCCAGCCCCTCCCCACCCTCCCAGGGAGGAATTCCTTCCCAATATCCCATCTAAACCTGATCTCTGAATCCATTGCCCCTTGTCCTGGCACTCTGTCCATGTAAAAAGTCTCCCATCTTTTTATCAGCCCCTTTCAGGTACTGAATCTGTTTCAGTACCTCTGTTTATCTGTATAGATTTATATACACAACTACCCAGACAAATTTCTTTTAACTCTTTGGTGTCCAGATCTCCCCCTTCCCTTCTGTGACCATTTTGGGGGGTTCACTGGCTTTTCCAGGGTCTGAATTTCAGTGGAGCCGACCTTTCCCGCCTGGATCTTCGCTACATCAACTTCAAGATGGCCAATCTGAGCCGCTGCAACCTGGCCCACGCCAACCTGTGCTGTGCCAACCTGGAGAGAGCTGACCTCTCTGGATCTGTGCTGGATGTAAGGATGCTGCTCCCTGGAGAGCCTGGTCTGCCCCGGAGTTGTCCCAAAAAATGGGAGTTGCAACAAAAGAATCAATTTCCAGATGTTTTCTGTGGTTGTTCCACTTCCAACGCTTCCCCACTGCCTCACAGTAACAGGGGTTGTGCTTTGGGGGGTTCAGTTGCAATGCAGAACTCAAATCTGTGTTGTGCTGATTTTTGGTGTTTCTCTTCACACCCTCGTGACTCCCATGCTGTCTGTGCCAGTGTGCAAACCTGCAGGGGGTGAAGATGCTGTGTTCCAACGCGGAGGGAGCGTCCCTGAAAGGCTGCAACTTTGAAGATCCATCAGGCCTTAAAGCTAATTTGGAAGGTAAGAAGGTTTTGCCTGTTAATTATCCCATGGAAACAGCCCCGTGCCTGTACATTGGTGTGGCAGAAGTTCAGCTGTGTTGGTGCAATCCATGGGAAGAGCCCACAACTCTGGGCTGGTTCTGCCCAAATAATCACTAAATTCCCAGTTCTGCCTTGACCTTTCCCAGTTTACCCAGCTCTGAGGAAGCATTGCCTGGAGCTGCTGCCTTTCTGGCTTTTTTTCCTCCAAGCCTCCTGTTGTGGGTGTGTTGCAGGTGCCAACCTGAAGGGTGTGGACATGGAGGGCAGTCAGATGACGGGGATCAACCTGCGAGTGGCCACGCTGAAAAATGCCAAACTAAAGAACTGCAACCTCCGAGGAGCCACGCTGGCAGGGACTGACTTGGAAGTGAGTTAGGATTCATTTCCTATACATATAAATATGTATACAAAAGCTGGTAATTTGGAGATTGCTGGCTTTTCTCCAGCTGCAAAGTTGAGTGGAGTTAAGGTAAACGGAGTTAAACTTTTGAACAAAAGTTCTGGGTCTGTTTAATTAACATTAATTTTCCTTTCCCTCTTCAGAATTGTGATCTGTCAGGTTGTGACCTGCAAGAAGCAAATTTGAGGGGCTCTAACGTGAAAGGAGCCATCTTTGAGGAGATGCTGACACCCCTGCACATGTCCCAGAGTGTCAGATAGGGGCCAGAACACGCTGGAGAGGAAGGAATCCAAACATTCGTCGTGACTTTCTTCACCTCCTCCCCCTCCTGAGTTCAAGTCATGGTTATTAGCCACCTTACATTTGCAGTAGTGCCTAGGTAAACTCTTTTTGATCACTTTTGGGGAGGGAATTTTTGTTTTCAGAGGTACCAACAGAGAGTTTGTACCTCTGTGAGCAGAGTGAGGAAGTGGGCTGGTGCTGAAACCAGAGTGTGGCTGGCTGGGGGGGGGAAGGTTCAATGGTTTCATTGTTTAGCATTGCCTCACTTCAGAATGCATTTTAATTTATAAAGCACAATATATGCAATTCTATTTATTGAATCTGTAGCTGCAATATGGATAGAAAATGTTACTCCTGTACAGTAGCAACCGAGTTCAGGTTTACAGGTGTCTTTGCAGTCTGTGTCCGTGCCAGGGGGGGCTCAGGGTCCCCAGGGGGTGCTCAGGTCTCTGCTGGGGTGGCAGCTGATGGGAACATCCCTGCTCAGAAATTGGATGTCTTTAATTAATCCTCTCCAGACGAGTGCGGAGGTGCTCTCTGTCACAGCTGGTGAGAAAAATCCTGCTTTCACATGTCCTGACCACTCCAGGCTGGAGTTCCTGCAGAGTTTTCACCCCTTGTGGTGAATTCAGTGTAGGGAGGAAAGTGCAGAGCTGTCACCAAAGCAGAGAGAGGCAGAGGGGCCCCAGCTCCTGCTCCACCCTCCCCTCATGAGCTCAGCAGGTGAATCTTGCCCTGTTTCCCCTCCATGTACTATGCAAAGACTCCCTGAAGGCTTGGGCCTCGTCCTTCTCCCAGCTGGAGCTCCCTGTTCCATTTGGGTGCTTCAGGGGGCTGTAGGAGCATCCTGCCTGGGGCCGGGTGCCCCCTGTGCCCTCCCACTGTGCAAAAAGCAGGTGGAGCTGCTGGTGTGGGTGAGCTGTGCAGGGCAGAGGCCTCAGCACCCCCGGATGTGGATAAGGAGCTGCTTCCCTGTAGGATCTGTGGAGTTCTCAGCTCACACCACCTTTATTTTACACACAATTAAAAAGCACATGAAGAAACTATACCAAAAAAAAAGAGAAAAGGTGCATCAAGAACTTACCTCAGATGCTTAAACCACCCCAAAGTTAAAACTAACCTTGAAGCTAAGGAAATCAAGCTGTTACTGTAGAAACACACAGGAGGAGTAAGAGCCAGTGGGTCCCAGCTGGAGTCCCACAGGAGATGGAGTTCCGCAGTTCTTCGGGGGTTGTCTCTCCCTTGCAGTGCAATTTCCTGTCCTCAAGTCTCCTTGTCTCAGTTGTTACAAAAATGCTGCTTTGCCACCAGTCTGGGAGGATCAGTGATGATTTGGGATCAGCAGATGATGTGTTTGGGGGGAATTGCAGGATTCTCCCTCCTTTTCAAGTTGGTTTGACTCAGGCGTGTGACGTGAACTTGCAGGGCTCAGAATCCCAGAGCCACGAGGTTCAGAATTGGGATTATTTCCTGCAGATCCCTCTGGATCAGGCTCTAGGACAACACTGTATCCTTGGAAAAATGACCTGTAGATTCCAGGGAAATATTCCCCTGTGACTTTGGAGTCCTCTCTCCCACCTCATGGCTTTCAGTGGGAATGTTGTGTCTGTTGCAGTAGAAGATTCCTAGGGCTAGAGAAACAAATGAATTATTTTTCTTTATCATATTTTGTAGCTGGCAGAAGTAAAACTATTGTATGGAAAAAAAAAAAATATATATCTCTATTTTCATAATCACTGTGTATAAAATCTCTTTGAACTTTCACTGAAGCACTATGGAATAATCACAGCATGTGGCACCATCACTCACAGCTGGATTTTAGGTACCTCTTTTGTCAGGACAGAGCTGTGTGAAGAGCCCTGTGCAGAGTTTGCAGGTTCCAGCCTAATTTAAGTTGCATTAATAAAAAGTGTGAAAGAGAAAAGTGGCTTGGTTGTCTTCATTTGAATAAAACCCCCAATTCTTACCTGGCTGGTGTGAGAAGAACAAGAATTTTTCAGTTTTAAGCATAAAATACCTGCTGGAAAAACAGATGTGCTGTAGGGGTTCCTGCAGTGTTCTTATCCATTAATTGGGAGAATTTGCATGGAATTTTTTTTGATTTGTCATTCCTCTCCAAGACTTCTCAGCCTTTTTGTCCCCACCCTTCATATTTACTTAATACAATAGTTGGAGGCAGAACAATCAAGAGACTCATGGAATATCCTGAGCTGGAGGAGACCTAAGGATCAGAAAAGTCCAGTTCCTGTGGATGCACCGGAAACCTGTGGAGGGAAAGTTGTTCAGAGCTGTTCAGGGCAGATGATCAGACCCAGGTTAAGTGGTGGTTAATGAGGTGCAATTATTGGGCAAAGCTCTCTAAATGTCCAAATCTTTCACCTCTAAATAATGCTCATCTTTGCACGGCTCATCGGGGCAGGAAGGAGCCCCTGACACAGGGATCCCTGTGTGCATCCACGTGCCCACGCCTGAGGAACAGGGACTTTCCTCCCTGAACCCAGCTGTTGTCACAGCTTGAGCAGTTCAGCCAGAGCTCGGTGCCAGCCGCCCTTGCCATGAGTGGGAGGAGCACTGGGGCAGGAGGAATGACTCTGCTAAGAGTCACCAAATCCTCCCTGAATTACTGACTTATTAAATTACTTTAATCCATTAACGCTCCGGGAGGTCATGGGAGCTGGAACAGAGGATGTTTGGAGAACAGGGAACACGAGACATTCAGGTGGCACAGAACAGTGCACAGTAAGGCAGAGGAGCTGCCAGGTGGGTAAAAAACCCCCAAAAATACCATTTCTGCAGTCAAAATCACTGACTTGACCTCCTGCGTGCAAATAAGTCTTTACCTGCAGTGCACAAACTCTCAAGACTGAGAACCAGGGAATCATGGAATGGTTTGGGTTGGAAGAGGCCTTAAGGATCATTTCCATCAATTCTATCTCCAGCACCTTCCTCTATCCCAGGTTGCTCCAAGTCCTGTCCAGCCTGGCCTTGGGCACTTCCAGGGATCCAGGGGCAGCCACAGCTCCTCTGGGAATTCCATCCCAGCCCCTCCCCACCCTCACAGGGAAGGAGTTCTTCCTAATATAAACCCAATATTACATATTCCTTCCCAACCCATCCCCCTTGTCCCTGTTACTCCAGGCCCTTCTAAAAAGGATTTGGGGATCTCATTCACCCCAGAGACTCCATCGTGCCAACAAAGTACATTCACAATCACAGACTTGTCCAGTTTAATCCCATCTGTCACTTTGTAGAGCAAAGAACACCAAGGTACCTTGATTTAAACATTGAGGAGGAGGATTTCAAACTGCTCCGGGCACTTGTGCAACCACTGGCTCCTGTTTGAGCACCAAAGGGTTGTTTCCTTCATGCCTGAAATAAAGATGTGCATGAGGTGTTGCCTGGATCGTGGATTCTCCATCCCTGGAAGTGCCCAGGGCCAGGCTGGACAGGGCTTGGAGCACCCTGGGATAGGGGAAGGTGTCCTTGCCATGGCAGGGGTGGGGATAGATGAATTTAAGGTCTTTTCCAAACCAAACCATTCCAGGATTCTTAAAAACTGAGCTCAATTCTTCACCCATTTCATGCCCTCAACAAATTCAAACTCACCCAAGAACTTTTACTGAAGGAACCAGAAGTCACTGACAGAAAAGCTTCTGCATTTCCCAGCAGGATCAGCTGGATCCCAATGTGGGATTTACAACCTCTTAAAAGCAAGGCTGTTACTTTTATGGCTCTTAGAGAAAACAGCTGAATTTAATTGCTGCTCCGGGGTGTTCCAATTATGGGCTTTACTGGTGCTGTGTGACATTCTCTGTAACAGCAACACCGAAACTGCAGCCGGGAAGAGAGATCTGGAGAGAATCTCCTGCTGGGAAAGGGGGGC
The DNA here is from genome assembly GCA_013398015.1 of Oreocharis arfaki. Lineage (NCBI taxonomy): Eukaryota > Metazoa > Chordata > Aves > Passeriformes > Paramythiidae > Oreocharis > Oreocharis arfaki. The sequence goes on along the minus strand of VZRR01000696.1, from coordinate 63,127 downwards.
ACTGGCGTTCTTGGGTATAAAAGGTGAGGTGAGAGCACATTTACGGGACATTTTCCTGAAGAGAAGAGCTGGAGTTACTCCACAACCTCTCTGAGGCAGCAGGTAACGTGCTGGAACATCCCACATTCCCTTTTTACTTATCCAGGGCTTACAGATGCTCCTGTAAAAACCCCTTGGATCAGAAGAGGCTGCAAAGGGCAGATTTTAAGGAGCAGGGACATCAGAGCAGAAACCAGCTGAACACATCTGCCAAACACCACCAGGGAATGCAACCTTTGAGGTCCACACATGCCTGGAACTCAAAAATCCTCATTCACATCTTCATCCAAATTTTTCAGATGTCCAATCTCTTTCTAGTGAGCTAACCCACACTTTGAGAGGCTGCAAACCCAGCTGGGGCTCCCGCCCAGGACGTGCAGACCAGAACTGGAGCAGGCACAGGGTGGGATTTTTGGGCTGTCTGTGCAGGGCCAGGAGCTGGAATTCCACGATCCTCGTGGGTCCCTTCCAGCTCAGCACATTCCACGGTCCTGCGATCCCGGAATGCCACGTTTCCATCCCTCTCCACGGTACCAGTGGAGCCCTTATGACCAGAAAGGGGCTTTTTTCTCTCTCCCAGGATGGAGAAGTCCAGGAGGATCGTGGCCAGTGCCCTGCTGTGTGTGCTGTGTGTGGGGCTGTGCCTGGCTCAGCACTGGTCCTACGGCCTCCAGCCAGGGGGGAAGAGGAGCGCCGGGGACCCGCTGGGACCGTTCCAAGAGGTGGGTGCTGGGCTGGGAAACAACTCTGGCCTGGAAAAGATGCAGCCAGAAAGTGACAAAGGCTTCCCTCCACACCTGTCTGTGTGTCTGTTCCCCAAACACCCCCAGATCTGGGCATAAACAGTAGGATTGAGTAGGATTTGGAAAATAAGGGGTGAGGTGCCATTTATCAGCCTGGCACAAAAAACAGCAGCCAGAGGGTTTGGGCAGCCAGCTCTAAGGGAGAGATGCAGCTCTGAGGTCCAGGTTAAGCCTGGTTCCCTACTCTCCCTAAATTCCAGTGTTCTGTTGGGTTATTTTATGACAATTCCTCCACCTCCCTTAAAATTCTGACAATTTGCACATGGTGGATGCTCAGCAATTAAATGACAAAGCACACGTGGAAGGTTCTGTCCACCAGTGGTTTTCCCCTCTTCCCCAATCAATACTTCATGTTGAGTTCCTTCCAATTCCAGCATCCCAGGGGTCGTGAGGAAAAGGTGAATTTCAGTTGTGCAGTGGAACAGTTTCACCTCCCTCTGTAACTGGGCTAGAGTCAGTTTTGGCAGACAAATCTCCTTTCCTGAAGGTTGTACCACTTCCTGTGTCACTTTTCCAACCCAGATTGCAAATGAAATGGAAAAATTAGGGGAGGTGCAGCAGAGTGAGTGCCCAGGCTCGTACCAGAACTCCAGGATCAGGGATCTGAAGGAAGCCATGGTGAGTAATGTGGTTTTTCTGTTCACTATGGGAAAATTTAAAGAAAATACATGAGGGGAGGGAAAAACGGTGGTGGAGGAGGAAGAGGGACTGAAGTTCAGCCCACATGAGGAAATACTGGCTCTGCCCTTATTATGGAATTCCAGGATGGTTTGGGTTGGAAGGGACCTAAAAATCCACCTCATCCCACGGGCAGGGACACCCCCACTAGGACAGAACTACCTGCACCGGTCCCTCCCTGTCACCTGCACCATTCCCAATCCCTCCCCGGGACCCTCCCAGGCCAGGGATCCATCATTCCCCAGCTCCTGGTGCAGCAGCGGCGTTTCCTGCCCGGATTAACCCAAACCGAGCGCAGCCCTCCCCGGCTGCCCGGCAGCCTCCGGCACTCAGGGCTGTCCCTGCCCTCCCCAGGGCTGTCCGTGCCCAGGGCTGTCCCTGCCCTCTCCAGGGCTGTCCGTGCCCAGGGCTGTCCCTGCCCTCTCCAGGGCTGTCCGTGCCCAGGGCTGTCCCTGCCCTCTCCAGGGCTGTCCGTGCCCAGGGCTGTCCCTGCCCTCTCCAGGGCTGTCCGTGCCCAGGGCTGTCCCTGCCCTCTCCAGGGCTGTCCGTGCCCAGGGCTGTCCCTGCCCTCTCCAGGGCTGTCCGTGCCCAGGGCTGTCCCTGCCCTCTCCAGGGCTGTCCGTGCCCAGGGCTGTCCCTGCCCTCTCCAGGGCTGTCCGTGCCCAGGGCTGTCCCTGCCCTCTCCAGGGCTGTCCGTGCCCAGGGCTGTCCCTGCCCTCTCCAGGGCTGTCCGTGCCCAGGGCTGTCCCTGCCCTCTCCAGGGCTGTCCGTGCCCAGGGCTGTCCCTGCCCTCTCCAGGGCTGTCCGTGCCCAGGGCTGTCCCTGCCCTCTCCAGGGCTGTCCGTGCCCAGGGCTGCCCATGCCCGCTGCAGGATGTGGCCAGATGGAAGCTGCTGCTCCCAGGGTCCCCAGGCTGGCAAATGCATTTCCATCGGCTGCTGCAGAGCAGTGACAGCAGAGACCTCAGAGCTGAGCAAGCTGACACAGAATGAGCCTTCTCCCGCTAAAATGTGCTTTTTCATTAACCCAGCAACACCATGATGAGGCCAGATGGCCCCACTTCCTGGGAAGTGTCCCTGGGCCGTCCCAAAAGCTCAATCTCTACTTCAATTTGAAGCCAAACCCCAAAGCTCTGAGTGCCTGAAAGCCTCTCCAGCCTCTCACCGAGGAGCCAGGCCTAGAAAGGGCTCGTAAAATCAGCAACAGTAATGCAGAGCCTGAATTCCACTGGATTTTCATGCAGAAACTACCTAAATAAATATGGTTTTAGCTCATCTTCAATCCTGTTTGTACTGAACATGTATTGGAGTCGTGGCCCATGACTTGCAGCAGCACTGCCTGCACAGGGAAAGCCAGCAGCAGTAATTTACTGTATTTAATTATATTTTGTACTGCAAGAGATGATGTTAGGCAGGAAAACACCAGAATAATTACCAGGATATTTGAAATGAGCCCTTCCTGGCTCACTGAGGGAAACTTGGCCTGACTTTGCAGAGCTGAAAGGACCAAACCCCACCAGATCCTGAGGTTTGCTCAGGAACTTCTCATTTCTTGCTGCTAAATGACACTAAAAACAAAGTGAGCTTTTTCCACACCCAGCTTTTCCAACCTAACACATTCCTGGAGTTGCTACAGGCATATTAAGCAGGGAAAGAAAGGGGAGTGGCTGGAAATGTTCCAGCCCATGGCAAAACTCCAATCATCATCATCCTTTCCTGGGGAGGGTGAGAGGGAGCACAAAAATCCCCCTCACTGAGACACTTCAGGGAATAAACCCCAGATATTTACCCAGATATTCACCCAGTTCATCTCCATCCAAAACACCCCAGGGCTTCAACTCTGTGGAGTTTTAGCACCTGAAAATTCCATCCTCAAAGTCATTTTTGCTCTTTGAAACCAGAATTTGGTGTGTGGTTACAGGAGAGGCTGGTGGAGGGAGAAGGCAGAAGAAAGAAGGTTTAACCCCAAAGAAGGCTTAACCCCAAAGCCAAATGGAGCAACAGACCCAGAGTGAGGTTTCAAAACGGTGTTAAAATAAATTCCTCCTCAAATGGTCTTTGCTTGGATCAGTATGTGAATAAATACCCTGAAATTGCATTAAAATAGTGGAAAATTGTTGTGTAGATTATTGGATTTCTGTAAAAAAAGTCACATCCCAGCCCCGGGTGGGAGCAGCAGAGCAGGGCCTGCTTTGGGTCCTGCAGGGACAATTGGGATGTGAAAACCTTTGTTCCACACATACAGACAAAGCCATGGCCTCGTCTCACTCCTCTCTGGGTAAAACAGCAAGAAAATGTTGATAAAAGATAAACACAAACTTATTTTTGGGATTAACTCCCCCCATCCGTCAGTGGTCTATGGAAGAAAGACTTTTACTGCTCTTTTTTCTGGTTCAGTCATAAAAACTACATTTATTTTAAAAATGTATTTACAAACTTTACAACGGTCAACACATTTTAAAAACCCACGAAAATTTGTACACCTTGCTTTACAGATTTAGTGATTCATGTGGCATTTACCAGAGAGCTGCAGAGTCTCTTCCCAAAGCTCCTGCTCTCTCCAGAGCCACTTTAAAGCTGTATTTTTACTGATTCACTTGCAGAGGAGTGAAAAAGAGAGGGGAAAATAAAATAAAAAATGTATTTGCAGTCTGCAAAAGTGGGTTTGCAATGAAACCACCAATCCACGATCCCAGAACACACAGAAACTCCTTCTACAACACCCAAATCCTCCTGAATTCACAGTCCCAGGGTTTACAGTGATTAAACCTGTGTGACACCACAGTGAGAAACAATTCATGAAATGTTCACTGGGGTGAACTCTGGAGCTGCTGAGGCGCCTCCACCTCTGCCTGAAAATCCCAACCTGCAGCACATGGACCTGAAAAACAGGCTAAGGTGTGAACCTCCTCTGAGTGCCCCCTTAGTGCCCACACTGTCCTAAAGGTGCTTTAATTAGTGTTCAGAGAGCAGAAGCAGGTGAACCTCGTGCTTTTGAACAGCCATAAAATCCCATCATTTGTTTATTTTTCCACCCTGCTGTAGTCTTTGGAAAAGCTCACCCTGGTCCACCAGAGAATTTGGTCTGCAACAGTAAAAACAGGACAAAGTTTTTAATTAAAAATAAAAATAATCAAAAGAAAGTAGCAGAAATGAGTTGGGAATGTTTTCACTATATTAAAAATTAGTTAAATTACAGATTTATTATTTCCATTTACAAGGATAAAAATAAATAAGGAGAGGAAAATCTGAGGCGTTGTCACTGCAGGTCCAACTCAGTGTGACTCTGGAGCAAACACTGGGCTGGGAGTGGGGAGTTTATGGGATGCAGGTTCCCAAAAAACATCGGCACATCCATCCTGGAGTTCTCTGCAGATGACAGAGCTGCTCTCCCTGGAATCTGTGTCCTTTCCTAATCCAATAATCCACTGAAAGGCAAAGCTGCCTGCTCTCCTCTGCCCCTGAGGTGGATTAGAGCCTGTCACAGTTTTAAAGGAATTTATCACAGCATGACAAATTTTAATTAAAAGCTCCAGAAAACAAGTGTTGAGCACATTTCTCCAGAGGAGAAAAAATGAAATCCTCAAAGACTCGAGATTTCACAGCAGCTTTGAACAGCTTGGCTCTGAAATGGGATTAGGTTCTGTCTCCTCTGCAGAGTGGATGTTTGAACTTTGAGATTTTACTCAAAACCATGAATTGGGTAGAAATTGCTGTAATTTGTGGTGTGCAGAGATCATCATTACAGACTGTCCTATTCCCATTTTTAAACCTCCAGCTTGAAATACATTAGAGACATTTCCAAAAGCACCTAATTAACCTGAAGAGATGATTCTCGTTTAAAAAATGAAACAGACACCTTAAATTGTCTCTGAAAATTAAATCTCACAACTTAAGTCAGGCAGGTACCCGAGCAAACACTGAAAAACATCAGGGCTCTGGTGGGATTTCTCCTAAGAGTGGGCACTTACTTCCATTTATTTAAAATCAGACAAATGCCCAATTGCCTTTAGAAATCTGACACTTGGATGATTTTTTTTTCCCTAAAACTGGCCCAAAGCCCTGAGTTGTTTGGGCACAGAAATTCCATCTTGCACCTCTGAGCGAGCGATGCCAACTTTTATCAGCCAGGAACAGAACCCTGCCCACACTCAGGTAACTGTCCCCACAGTTTGGGGACACGGCCAAAAGAAGGAGGAGTGAGACAAGTTTGCAAACTCTAGAACATAAATAATGCTGAGAATGGGGAAAAAAATGAACCAAATGTAGGCCCCTTTCTGGCAGATTTGCCAGTGAAAACGCCTGAAGTATCTTGGGAAGGAAACCTTGTTCTAAACTCTTTAGTGTCCTCCCCTCCCAGTTCAGAGGGTGTTGTGGTGCCTTGGGTTTTAATTTTCATATTCTCAAACCCTGCCCTGCCTGGTGTGTCACTGTGCAGCTCCTTGCAGCCGCTCAGGCCAGGCAGGCAGAACAAAGCCTCTCCAAGCTCTCCAAGGACACCCAGACTGTCCTGGGCCCAAAAAGTATAAACCAGGCCTCTAAAGGAGGGGCAAGCCTAGGGAAATTCCATCATTAACTGAAGCTTTAATTGGAGAATTAACCCTGATATGCAGATGAACCAAACTTACAAAAGTGTGAAGAACCCGTGACCCAGGGTCCATCTTGGCAGGAGCCTCTGGCTCCCCAGGGTGTTCCTGTGAAGGCCCTTCACATAAATACCTACCTTAATTCCCTTATTCCTGTCTAGTCTCTGGTTTTTTAGGTGGTCACTTCAGGCATCAGTGCCCATCCCAGTGCCCAGCTGGGCAGCAAAGGGAGGGAGAGGCAAAGCCTGAACTGGTGAGCAGCAAACCCAGGTGAGGTTTAAGGGAGCTGCCTGGGTGAGAGGAGCAATTTCAAGGCAGAGCAGAGCTGAAGGTGTCAGCTCTTCTCACCCAGGCAGCATCCAAGGAAGGGAGGGATAATTAATCCCTGACATGCCAAGGATTCTGCTCAAAATCCTGGTCTGGAACTGCAAAAAAATACAGCCAGAGCCAAATCTCCCTGAGTTAAAGAGCAAAAAGGTGGATACAGATCAACTGAAAAATTCTTCCCAAGGTCAGACCTCCTCCTGGGAGGGCTTTTTGCATGGAGTGGTTCCCTTCTCCCAGAAAAAAACTGGATGCACAAGGTCCCTCCACGTGTTAAGGTTGTTAAAGCAGAACAACAAGGCTGGAAAAGAGAACTCCAAAGTCACTTGGAACCAAAACACCTGAACCTGACAGCTCAGTGTCGGCCCTCACCAGGGAAAGCATTCCTGGGATCCCTGCTCTGTTCCTGCTGATTCACCCAGGGAGTTAAACCCAACCTGCTCTGAAAAGCATCCAGGACTGAGGTAAGAGGCGAAAGGCACTGCATTAACAACAGGTGCTGTTAAGATGCACTTCAGACAACTCGGACCACATCCTGTCGTTCTGCCTGAAGCAGAATTCTCACCCAGACAAGAAGTTGTTAAGCGAAGTTTCCGAGGCTCTGGGGCTGGTGAGAGCAGCAGCAGGAGGGCAGGGGCTACAGCAGGGGCTACACAGGAGGGAGACGTGGCCAGGAAATGAAAAGACAAGAAAACCCAGAGGTTTTCAAGTCAAGCAGCGTCTGTGTCCAAGAACACAACGAGGAGCTGACGCGTCCTACAACGCCCCAGAGAGGGGGAAGCCTGGCCAGGGTGTCCAGGAAGATTCCCAAGATTTCCCCTGAGAAGCACCAGCCCGGAGACAGCTGGAAGCGTGCACAGCAATCAGGCTGGGGATGGATGGGATGTGACTGCAGTGCCACCTCCAAAACAGCCCCAACCTGGAGGTGATGGGAATCTGGGATGACTCTGGGATGAGGGCAATCTGTCTCCAGAGCTGGGCAGGCAGCACAGCAGCTCCTGGAGTCGCACTGCTGTCAAAAGAATAGGGAAAAACAAAACAAAATGACAACTTCAGTCTGAACAGAACCCCCTGGAGGTGGTTTTTGTTGGGTTGGGTTTGGCTTTCCCTGAAAAAGCCTTTGCTGAGGAAACTTCTCATTAGGTTTAACAAACTTTGGTGTTCCAGTAAGGTCAGAAACCCATCTCAGTCAGGGGAGCACAACAATGGCCTGCAAACCCCCAGCCCAACAATAATTGTATTTCCTGCTGTGAGCAACACCCTCAGCAGGGTTTTAGTGGCTCTTCCCAACTTCTACAAGATAATCAGAAGCAAAATGACAGAATTAACAAACAAAATTATTTCCTGGAAGAGAAAGCAAAATCTTCATCAATATCGATGATAAATAACCAGGCCACAGGCTGCTTATGGAACTGGTACCAGTAAAGTCCTGGTATCAGTGCAGGTGGTACCAGTAAAGTCCTGGTACCGGTGAAAGTGGTACCAGTCCTGCCCTGGTGCCAGTGCAGGTGGTACCAGTCCAGCCCTGGCCGAAGTGCAGCTTCTGTCATCTCAAACATTCCCAGCAGAGATTTCTTCCACCCCGTAAGAAAGCACAAAATGAGATCTTGTACCGAAGGAGGCACAGGCTGAGCAGAGACCCTAACCCAGGCAGGAAACCCCCCTGCCCTGCAGGGGTAACACCAGTGAGACCACTCCGGGATTCCCAGTTACACTGGGAAGGAGCTGCTGGGATTGCAGCGGTGAAGAGACTCGGGACAGACAAGAGCAGGACAGAGAATTCCAGCAGGGAGACCCTGGATTAGTGTGTCAGTACTGCACAGAGGGGAGCGAATCCAGTCCCAGCAGCAGTTCCTTCATGGCCTTTCCCAAGAAAACTCCAGGCAAAGTAGTGGAATGGCAGGGGAGATCACCGGGCTGCAGGGTCGGGGAAATTCAGCAGCCACTGCACGCTGGGCGTTGCTATGAGCCCAAAGCCTCACTGCAGCCCCTGCTCCGAGGACACCACGCTGGATTTCCTGGTTTTTGCGGGTGGAGGGGGAGGTTTGGCCTCACGTCTGCTGGGCAGTGGCGGAGCAACCTGAGGAGATGGAAACACACACAAAAATAAACCATTGTTGGCAAGGAGAAGGCGTTCTGCTTCATCAAATGAGAAATCCAAAAGGTCCTGATGGTTCCTTCAGGAGCAAATCTTCAAATTCAGCCTCAGCTCCACATGACAGGGGCAAACAAGGACAGATCCCCAGGACATAACAGAAGCTGAAATGTTTTAGTTGCTAAAATATGCTTAGGATAGACTTTAATTGCTTCTGACCTGCAGCCCAACTTCAGCATTTACTCCTCTTTTTGGTGATCAGTAAAATGGCAACAAACCCATTTCCCTCCAGGTTTCGAAATTCAGGTTTTTTTCTTGTGCTGGCTGGATGATGCACGAAAAGGGTGTAAAATGCTTCAGAATCAGACTGGTAAAACTCAACACCCTAAAATGGGAGCAAGGGCAGTTCTGATTAAACAAGCCACATCGTGCCTGCCTGCAGAGGGGCTTGGAGGGTGCTTCTTGTTCTTGCAGAAAACTGCACTAATAGGGTTTTTTAAGTTGTCTCTACCGGTTTTAAGGGGAATCCTGTAAATAAATGAGATGGGAAAGGCCAGGAGAGCCAGGAGCTTGTGTGGTTCATCACTCCCCAGCCAAAACTCAACACTTCAGGACCCCCTTCCCAGCCAAAACTCAACACTTCAGGACTGTTTCAACCAAAGGAAGACAGACCCAACTTTACAAGAGCAAAGTAACAAAACCCTTCAGAAAATCCTTCCCAATCTCCCTTCACAGCCCCATGAATCCTTTCCCTCCGGCTGCCAGCCAAGGGGATGCTGCAGGCCAGGACATGGCAGTAATTAGTTTCCTCTACAAGACTCGGGGAAAGGAGGCTCTTTCGTTAATCCTCTTGATCCAGTGACTCCCACAGCATCCCTGGAGCTGGGATCTCTCTGCTGGGCACAGCACCACGGCAGCCACACAGGTAATCCCAGCCAAATGAAGGGCAAAGGAGTAAAACTTCCTCCTTATCCCGTATTTCAAGGCTTTATTCCAGTGTCACATCACGGAATTAAGGGATGAGCTGTTTCCTTGTATCTCTGTGCTGCTACCATGGTTCAGTGTAATCACTCTTCAAATTCCTTTTGGACAAATCCCAGTGTATCTCACTCAGGTACTTCCCAAATCCTCTCTGTAGGTTGGACTGGGGAGGACACCCCTCCCTTTCAGTTGCAGAAGGGGATTCCGAACAGGTTTTGGACAGGCCCCATCCCTCTCAGTCACAAAAGGATCCTTTCTTTGCTTCCCACTGGCAAGGAATTATTCTGGCATCACAAACACTTTCATTTCAGGGGCAGGTGAAATGATTCTGGCACAGTATTTGCATGTCAGGGGTTCCAAACAGCAGACACCAAAGTGTAAGAGAAACATCAGTGATACAGCACTGAAAAAGGGAAAATTTGATATCCTACAAGAAAATCACTCCATAGAATTGAGACAAAGGCCGGGATTTAAATACAGCCTTTTAAAAGTCACCAATGGCTTGAAAAATCAGATTCTTCTGAGCTGGGGCTTAGGAGACATTGGTCACTTCTGAAAACGGTGAATTCCCCCCCTGCACACACTTCTTTTTCAGCCCAAATTATTGCACTACTTTGGGCTGATCATATTTTTGAAACTTTTGCTGCTTGTTTGTTTTCCATCTCTCTTCCCACCCCCACACACCTTTTTCCTGACCGAGGACAACACAACTCCCACTTGGAAAAAAAAAAAATAATAAAGGCACTGCACTCCACTGCCTTCTCCTGAAGCCCAAAACCCCCTTTTCCCCTTCTTCTGTGGTTTCAGGGAAGGAAGCAGTGAAATGATGAGACAAGTTTCAAGCAGCACCACCCTAAGAGGAGCTTGGGAAATTCCAGCGGTGCCTCCTGCTCCGGAGCTGCCGCCCAACAACCGCCAGCCCCATTTCCTCACCTCGCCAGGGGTCCGGGGGGTGGTGCTCTCGTAGGGTTTGCTCTTGGGTGGAGGGGGCGGCGGCGTGGCCAGTCCGTCACCCTGCAGGGAGGGGAAGCCTGGGAACGACAACGATGAGAGTAGAAATAAGAAAAAATGAAGGAAAAAAAAGAGACAAAATAGAACAAAAAGGGGAAAAAAGAAAAAAAGGGGAAAAGGGAATAAAGGAAAAAAGGGGGGGGGGGAACAAGAACAAGTAAGAACAAATAAGAACAAATCAGAAAGATGGAAAAGGAATGGGAAATGGGGTTGCATACAGAATTTAGGAGCGATTCATTAAATTTCCTGTGCTTTCCACTCCACCTGAGCAGTTCCCTGCCTCAGCCGCGATGTGCTGGGTCCCAGCTGAGCCCCCTGCAGTTCCCAATGCCCCGAGGAGATTCCCCTTCCCCACATGGCTCCGAGCTGCTGTGGGACTGGGACAGCAGCGAGCTGATCCCTCAGCTCATCGGGACCGATCTCTCAGCTCATCGGGACTGACCTCTCAGCTCCTCGGGACTGACCCCTCAGCACCAACCCCTCAGCACATCGGAACTGATCTCTCAGCTCCTCGGGACTGACCCCTCAGCACCAACCCCTCAGCTCATCGGGACTGACCCCTCAGCACATCGGGACTGACCCCTCAGCACCAACCCCTCAGCACATCGGGACTGACCCCCCAGCTCCTCGGGACTGACTCCTCAGCACATGGATTTGAACTCCAGCTGATGCAGGAGATAAGCACCCAAACTTCTGAGGGATTCCAGCAATTAAACCCCTTGCTGAGGAGAACAGTGAGGTTTCACATTCCTTTCACAGATCTATCCTTCACAGAGTTCCTGAATTTGTGTTTCTGGTTGTCTCCCCACCTCATCCCCTGCCCTGGTAGGTTTTTTTCTTTTGTTTTTATTCTCCCGCAACAATTTTATGCCGGGTTAGATCATTATCTGCACTGGATTTTATCCACATGAAGACAGCCAGGCCCTACCCACGAACTTCTGTTCCTCTGAAAAAAGAGCAGCAGACAGAAGTGCAGCAGCAGGCGAGTTCCAGGGGTGGAACTGCCCAGGTATTTCTATTTTTACCTTAAGCCACATTTAAATGTTGCCTCATAATTAACTACAGAACTTCCTGAACATACCAGAAAAGCCTTTTTTCCCCCTCTTCTTTCTCAGGACCAGGTTATTGTGCTGTTTTACGTTCATCATGTTTTTGAAATTATTAGTTTTGCTAATTCTTGAAGATAAATTCCATCTCCTTCAGGTGGAACATTTAGAGCTGAGTGTCCAAGCTGCCCAGCAAGCTCTCCTAGAGCTCTCTGCCACATGATGGCAATTATTGTTCATTAATTAACAGAACTCTCAGAGCTTGCATTGAAAATTTAGGCCCAGAGCTGATCCCAAACACCATGGGATCGCTGCAGTTCCACCCTGGGGTCTACTGGAGATGCTCCTCCAGACCTGGCTCAATGATTTACAGCCATACACTGACTGTGTGGGATGTTCACCTCAGGATTTAATAAACCTTCCCAAAACTCCTGGAATCATGGAATGGTTTGGGTGGGGAGGGACCTTAAATCCTGTCCAGTGCCACCCCTGCCATGGGCAGGGACACCTCTCACTGTCCCAGGGTGCTCCAGCCTGGCCTTGGACACTGCCAGGGATCCAGGGGCAGCCACAGCTCCTCTGGGAATGCCATCCCAGCCCCTCCCCACCCTGACATGGAGGAATTCCTTCCCCAAATCCCATCTAGCCCTGCCCTCTGGCAGTTTAAAGCTCTCCCCCCATGCCCCACACCCCTGTGAAAAGTCTCTCCCTGTCCTTCTTGTCCAAGTCAATACAGGAGAAAACAAGAAAGCAACTGCAAAAGGCAGAAGCTGCTCCCTGGAATTCCTCAGATGCACGGATTTAGCAGGGGATGTGCAACCCACAGCCCGGACCTTTGATAGCCCAGCCAAGCTCCGTTACCTGACAGAAACGTCTGCAGACACCAGCAGCCCCGAGTCCCTCCGGGACCCCCCTCAGAGCAGCTCCTCCCTCCCCCGTCCCTCCCCGGCGCGGTTCCCTCAGCAAACACAGCCGTTCCCGCAGCATTCCAGCGGCAGGACTTACTCTGGGTCCGGGGGGTTTTGGGGGGAGGGCTGCGGGTGGATTGCTGCAGCGAGGAGCCCTGCAGCACGGCCAGCCTGTTGTCTCCCAGCTGCAGACTCTTGGGCCGCTGTAGCTTCCCGGCCGTGCCCTGGAGGGAGCAGAGACAGACAGACCCCGCGGGTCACACACAGGGAGCCAGAGCCGGCACAGCAACACCAAAACCAGCGTGAGGGAGGGGAACAGGAGTGACAGCCCTGCCCTGGCTCGGCCGTGTCCCAAGGCACTCTTTGTGCCCCCAGGACACGGCCCAGCTTCCCCTGGCACCGCTAAACTGCTTTAATGGCCTCTGTGGATTAATTAGGAAGGGAAGGTGTCACACTGAAAACCTGCTGCAGTTCTGTGAATAAACTCCGGAGGGGAGTGAGGGTGAAGTTCTTCCAAGAAATAAAGAAAAATGAAAATCTGGGTGCAGGTCAGAGCTGCTGGTATCCTCCAGCTCCTGAGGGCTGTGAAATGAGTCTATTTTAGGCTTTACACAGCAAATCCTTTGCATTTGGGAATTTGCACCCAGCTCCTTCCAGTGTCACGTCCCCTGTGCTCTTCACTCAAACCATGAGGCCATCTCAGTGTGGGCCCAGAAGTGCAGGGCAGGAATACTGGGGTCCCTTTCAATATTAGTTTATTGCTTTCCAGAGCAAGCTGTCACTTAAACACAAAATTAAACTCTTTTTTTCAGAGGTCAATTCTCCATCCCCGAGCAGCTCAGGATTTCTCCCTGCACAGAAGGGACCACACACTGGTGGATGTAAAACACAAAAAGCCCAGGCAGAAAGTCTTTGCTTCCCTCTGGCTTTCCAGCTCCCCAACAGCTCAGTCCAGAGCTCCAGAAAATCCCTCTGTCCAACTCCTGTGCTCATGTGGAGCCCATGGAACAGAGCAGCCAAAAAACAGCTTTTCCTGGGCTTTGCAGTGTCCTGAAGCAGGATTGGAACGCTGGACTGCTCCTTCCCTTCAGAGGTACTGGGGATTTCATCCAACAGCGATTCCAGAGGCAGAGGGCCAGGCCTCCTGCAGCACCAGCATCCACAACCCCAATTTTCCTGGGCTGGAAATCTTGTCAAGACCCAATGACAGCACCCAGGAGCCACAGATCCCCTTCTTAGAAATGCCCTGCAGCCTCCAAGAGCTGGCAGCACCCCTCAGACCTGATGAGAATTCCTGAAAATGGATCAGCATAACCTGTTCCTGCCAGATGCAGCTGAGAACTTGGGAGAGGAAAGAAAAATACAGGAATTTGTGTTTTCTCGTTATTGAGAAAAATGAGCCCATGTTAAATCAGATTAGCAGCCAAGTTAAGTGAGATTAGGGGCACTGAAATACCCAGGTGCCCAGTTCTCTCAGCCTGAGGGTGTAATAGAATTTTGCATCCATCAGGACAATATTTCAAGGTGTAAAACAATTTTTATGTCCATCAGGACAATACCCCAGGGTGTAACACAGTTTTAATGTCCATCAGGACGATATCCCAGTGTGTAACAGTTTTACACCCACCAGGACATCATCCCAAGGTCGTGCAGTCTACCTCTGGGCTGAAACTCATCCCTGTGCTTTGGGTGACCACTCTGAACCCCACTGTGAGCCTTAAAGCCCAACAGCCTCCAGCCTATTCCTCATTCCCAGCCTCCTCTGGGGGAGCAGATTCTGGTTTATTCCCCCAGGAATGACCTCCCTACCATCACACAACTCTGGAGCAGAGCACAGCCTGGCAGATCCTGGTTCCCAGAGCTGCTGACTGAACCACCAGAGCATTATTTCCCAGCTCCCTGCTCTGCACCTCACAGGACACTTGATTTGTACAGTGGTGCTACCTGAAGCAGCTGCACATCTGGCTGGGCAGCTGGATCCCTGCCTGGCACAGCAGGGCTCCTGGCTCCAACAGAAACCAGGGGTTGCTGTGGTGCTGAGAGCATCGCAGGGCTCTGCTCCCTTCAGCACCTCCCTGAGCCACCACGGCCTCCTGCTCCCCGCCTGTGCCTCCAGCCAAGCTGCAGTTGGGCCTGTGACACGGATTTTCCAAGTTAAAAACACAGAATTACTCAGATGACCGAGGCTCCTTGGTATTTGAACCCCTCCCAGAGTTTAATGAAGCTCCCCCTGCCCAGCACGGCTGAGAGCAATGGAAACACTCCCAGCTCCTGCTGGTTTTATTACTCCTGTCACTGTTATGGTGACTTTTTTACCATTTTGGACGTCAGTTCTGTCTCTGGCTCCTTCTCCACCATAACCTGAGACTTGCTAATGCTCCACTCCTTCCTCTTGAGTTTGCTAATCCTGTTGTCACCCTCGTCTTTCATGGGCAGCTCCTCAGTTCTGGAAGCTGTGGATGTTCTCCGCTCCAAGAGAGGCTCCAGGGTGGATCTGTGGCCCAGAAGAATGAGAAAAACATGAAACACAAGTCCATCAGACCTGGAAAGGGCTGTTTGTTAAAAAGCTGTAATCTCTCAGTTTGTGTAAGGGATTATTGTGAAAAAGGAGTTATGACCATGGATTTTTCAGTGGGATTTGTGCTGTTACCCCTGGAATTCTGAGTATTCCATGTTTTTTGTCCACGGTAAAGTGTGATCTGCTTGCAGAGGAAACCAGAGCTATAACTCATGCTCAGCCACGCTCTCACTGACCTTGAACAAATCACCCAAACTCTGGTTATCCCAGCTGTAAATTCAATGTACAGACAAGTGACAGCATCGAATGTCCTCAGGTGTGGCAGCTCCTTGCCATGCCATGGATGCAGCTGCAGATGGGGTGCAGCAAGTGCTGTGTGCCTTATTCACCTCTTGGCTGACCAAAATGACCCTTGTGGTGCCTCACACACCCATTTTCCTGGGAAACGGAGGCAGTGGGCACCTGGGATGCACTGGGGCTCCCGAGGCAGCAGCTGGGGGTTCAGTTCCCACTGTTTGTGCTCCAAACCCCGTCTATAAAATGGAGTAACAACACCAACCTCCAGTAACATTTTTTAAAGCATTTCCATGGAATAAATCTTGATTTTCAGAGTAACTGATCCTGTCTAAGGCACATCCCCCCTGCTGTCAATCACTGTCAGTCACTGACCCGTCCGAGCCCGGCCTGGAGGAAGCGCTGTCGGATGAGGTGGAGGCCACGGATGAGGCCACGGAGGTGATCGAGAGCCTCCTGAGGGTGGAGGACATGATGTAGGGCAGCACCACCGAGCCCGACCTGCTCGGCTTCCTCTCGGTCAGCGCCGGGGGCTGCAGGAAAACACCCATGAGAAACCTCCACTGGCAGCAGCTGACAGCAAGGCTGGGGCAGGGGGGCTCTGCAGGGGGACCCGGGCAGGCTGGATCAGGGGCTGGATCCAGGGATAGCAGGTTTAACGGGACCCAGGGTCCTGCACTTTGGTCACAACCCCCAGACTGGAGACAGAGGGGCTGGACACAAAGAGACCCGGAGGGACTGATGGACAGCAGCTGGACATGAGCCCAGGTGTGCCCACATGGCCAAAAAGGCCAATGGCTCCCGGGCTGGATCAGGAACAGAGTGGCCAGCAGGAGCAGGGCAGTGACTGTCCCCTGTGGCACTGGGGAGGTCACACCTCGAGTGCTCTGTCCAGCTCTGGGCCCCTTTAGGAGTGACATGGAGGGGCTGGGGTGAGTCCAGGGAAGGGAACAGAGCTGGGAAGGGTCTGGAGCCCCAGGAGAGGCTGAGGGAGCTGGGAAAGGGGCTCAGCCTGGAGAAAACGGGGATCAGGTGGGACCTTGTGGCTCTGCACAACTCCCTGACAGGAGGGGGCAGCCGGGGGGGGTCGGGCTCTGCTGCCAGGGAACAGGGACAGGAGGAGAGGGAACGGCCTCAGGCTGGGCCAGGGGAGGCTCAGGGTGGGCATCAGCAGGAATTTCCCCATGGAAAGGGGGGTCAGGGATTGGAACTGCCCAGGGAGGTCTGGAGTGCCCATCCCTGGAGGTATCCCAGGAAGGCCTGGAGGTGGCACTCAGAGCTCTGGGCTGGGGACAATGACGTTTTAGGTCACAGCTTGGACTTGATGGTCTCAAAGCTCTTTCCCGACCTTGCTGATTGTGAGATTCTGTGAAACCACCTCACACCCACCCACGGGTGGAAAAGGGGCAGCTGGGTTCCTTTGGGGCAAAACATGGAAAAACCAGGTTCCCTCACCAAAGTTATGACCCCGTAGTGCTTCTCCACCTTCCTCCTGAGCTCGCTGAAGCAGGCTGTGAGCCTCTCATGCAGGGGCTTCAGCTGCTCCGTCAGCTTCTCGCCGTGGATCCGGATCCCCTCTGCCAGGAGAGGCATCTGAGGGAGGGAGGGAGGAGCAGAATGAGCTGCAGGAGCACAAACCAGGCCTCCTGCTCCTCAGAGCGTGAGCTGAACAGCTCAGATAGAATTAAAGGATTTAAATCAACGGGGTTTGAGTTTTCAGAGAGGAAAATAAACAGTGCCACAGCAAGGGAGCTCAGCTGCTGGCTCAGAGCTGGGGACAGTGAGGGGACTCCAGTGTTGGAGCTCTGGGTGTGGAACAAACATCAACACTTTCCCCATTTACAGCACAGTTCCAAGGCCAGGCTGGACGGGGCTTGGAGCACCCTGGGACAGCGGGAGGTGTCCCTGCTTGTGGCAGGGGGGGCACTGGGGGGGATTTTAGGTTCTTTCCCACCCAAACCATTCCACAATTCCATGATTCCCTCTTCCCCACTGCTTTGGAAAATGCATGTTAAATACTGGAACAGACCCATTCTCAGCCCCCAGAGCTGTGTGACTGTGAGGAGGCTTTAACCAGGCTCTGCTGGCTGTGGGAGTGGGCACAAACTGCTCTGCAGGGATGGAATTTGCATCCCAAGAAAACGGGGCAATTTTTCAGGGCCATTTGGGTCCAAATAGACCAATCCTAATGGTCAGACAAACCAGTAGCTCTGGTGGTTTCAGGAAGAGGTAACAGATATTTTAATATTCCTGAGGGAAAAGCCTATCCCATGTTGGCAAATATTTCAGAAAACATGGAAGAATTTAGGCCACAGTTTTAGCACACAGCAGTTTTCTTAAAATAAAAATGAATTGCCCATAAATCCAGATTGCTCCTCTAACATTGATGTGTGGAACACCCCATCAATGCTGAGGAAAAGTCTGCACTCCCCAGCTTTTCCCCAGTTCCATACCTGAATGGCGATTTGTTGCTTGAGCAGCTCGATTTTGTCTTGATCTTCAGGATGTTCTTGGAGATATTTCTCTGTGAAGAAGGCCTGGAAGCAAAGAGAGGAGGTGACACAGGTGACACAGACACTGCTCCCTCAGGCAGCTCTGAGGGGGAGATCATTTAAAAGCAATTCACTACCATTATTCCTCATATTAAAGCCAAATTTTGCTGGCACGAAGCTGAGGAGCAAAGAACCAAGATTATTTACTGGGAAAAGGGAACAAACCCCACTTTTTTATTTTAAAAAAATTATAATTTTTTCCAGTGAAACACACAGAAAAACCGTTACTGCATCAAAAAAGGTTTTGCTCAGTCCCAATCTCCTTCTCACAAACCAGTACTGATTCAAGTAACTGAGGTTCCATGACTTCTACTTCCCACTTAAATGTGAATGGCAAACCCAAAATGTCAAGTTCTGACTCCAAAAAGCTGCTTTATTTTGCAGCAGTCAGTGCCCCACAGCACACGAGGACACCCAAACCACCTCAGCTGCCCCAAGGAGAGCAGGGCAGCTCCTGCAGCAATTCCCTTGATTTCAGCCCTTAAATCCCACGTTTCCACCTGGGGTGGTTACAAAGGTTCAGCAGAAATAAAGACCATGCTGGGATTTGGGCTCCCAGCTTCCTTCAACAAAGCACCTTCAGTCTCCACTTCTCCTGATTTTACCTTTAATCAGCAGGATCTGGTCTTGGTTTGAAGTTGAACAAACACAAACCCACTTTTCTGGACTTAAAACTGAAAATTGTGCCAATTCCCATGATGTATCCCATTGAAATGGATCCCAATTCCCGGTCAGAATAATTTACTTTTCTTTTTTTTCCTAGATAAACCCCCTAAGAAGTTTTTCATTGAGTCTCTGAACTATTTCAGCCTCTGAATACATATTTTTTTTTACTTCTGTAAAACTGGACTGGAGTACAAGTTTATAGGGGTGGGGGTTTGATCCTAAAAGGATGGAGGTGAGCCTGGGAAAGGGCTGCTGGGTTGGTCCCAGAGGATTTTCCTTGAAAGTGCTTAATTATTGCAAGAGGAAAGATGTTAAAAACCCCAACTCTGGCTTTTGGCTACAATAAAACAATTGAAACTCAGATTTTAGCCGCCCACAAAAGCCAAATGTTCTGCACTGATCTGCAGCTGAAATAGGAAAATATGAACCAGCAATGAACATTTCCAGATGTGGCTGCAGACACTCTGTGTTTTCTAGTTTTAACTGCTTTCCCACTTTCGTAATTCTAAACTTGATGTCAACCTTAATTCATAAAATGGGAGGATTCAGGGCCAAATTCAGCCCTGGCAAAGCTTCCAAACTCCTCTGGAATCAGCAGAGTTAGAGCCCAGATCAATCAGCCCCTCTCCCAATTAACTTGAGCACCTCATTTCATGGACCCAGCTGAGGAGAATTAAACCACATTCCACCCGGGCTGGGGAAACGAGCAGTGCCTTTTGTGCTGGGGATATCAGCACGAGGTGGAGGGAACCAAGAGCTTCAGTTAAACATCACAGAAAAGAACAACCTACGCTGCTCAAGTGAAGTCAGCTGAGTAAACCTGCACAGGAAATGCTGCTTTCCCCCTGAATGCTTTGCTCTGTTGCAAGACTCTAAAGACAGAGATTTTGCTGTCTTTGCCTCATCATTCTCTATTAATACAAGGGAGAAATGCCAGGTTTGGGCTTTTCTTTGCTACCTGGCCTGCCCAAGCACCTCTGTACCCCACAGGGCAGGAGCAGGTTCTTATCCCTCTGGAAGAGAGGCCCAGGAGAACTGGATTCTCACTCCCTCGGGCCCTGCAGAGCACTGAACCTGAGCACTCCCAGCCTGCAGCCAGCACAAATCCCCGTTCTTTGCTCTTCTCTCCTGCCTGAGCTCTGCACACCCAGACCCCAAAAGTGCCAGGCCTGGAACAGCTGGAAACAGAATGGAACCTCCCAGGGTCCAACCCCGGCCTTCCACACTGCAGAGGTCAGGAAACTGAGCTCCAGGTCAGAGTCCTGGAATGCTTTGGGTTGCAAAGGACTTTAAGGACCAGGGTGCTCCAAGCTCCATCCAGTCTGGCCTCGGGCACTTCCAGGGATCCAGGGGCAGCCACAGCTGCTCTGGGAATTCCATCCCAGCCCCTCCCCACCCTCACAGACAGGAATTCCTTCCCATATCCCATCCATCCCTGCCCTCTGGCAGTGAGAAGCCATTCCCTGTGTCCTGCTCTTCCATCCCTTGTCCCCAGTTCCTCTCCAGCTCTCCTAGAGCCCCTTTAGGCCCTGGAAGGGGCTCTGAGCTCTCCCTAGAGCTCCTCTTCTCCAGGTGAGCACCCCCAGCTCTCCCAGCCCTGCAGAGGGGCTCTGTGGAGGTGACAGAGACCTTCTCATAGTTGGTGTAGCCCCCCATGACCGCAGGGTCCACGATGCCGTTGAGCAGCATGGACAGGGGGTGCACGGGCAGGCTGCGGTCCCACATGTGCTGCTGGACAATGTTGGTGATCTTCTCATTGGTGAGCTCCATGGTCTCTATGGCGTTCTCCAGGGGGCTGATCTCCTCCTGAGGGAGAGAACAAACAGAATGAACCTTCATTAGAGTCACAGAGTAAACCTTTCAAGCCTTCGTTCAATTTTTAGGGAGAAATTCCTCCCTGGGAGGGTGGGGAGGGGCTGGGATGGAATTCCCAGAGGAGCTGTGGCTGTCCCATCCCTGGAAGTGCCCAAGGTCAGGCTGGAGCAGCCTGGGACAGTGGGAGGTGTCCCTGCCATGGCAGGGGTGGCACTGGATGATTTTAAGGGTCCCTTCCAACCCAAACCATCCCGAGATTCCATGGTTCTGTGATTTATTCCTCTCCACTGAGTAAGAATAATTTGCTTTCATCTGTGCCACATCCAACAGTGGAAAGACATTCCCAAGTGTTCCAAGGCTCTGTTCCATGAGGGATTGGAGATCCAGCCCCTGTGGAAAACTCACCATTGTGACCTGTTTGACCTCGAACCACTTGAGGATGCCTGGAAAGGAATAAGCTGTGGTGTAGGTTGTCCGTTCTATCCACATGTTCTGCTCAGAGAAGGAAAAAAAAGACACCTGAGATGTAAGGAAAATATTGGTCTTGGAATTCAATTCTCTCCTGCATGGGATGAGGCTTCCAGAACAAGCTGGCAGGAATTCCACAGCCATTTCCACCTTCCCTGACTGGGATGGAGCCCCTCGCTGGGCTCTGGAGGAAGCTGGGCTCACACAGCACCAAACTGATAGATTCTGATGNGCCTGGGACAGTGGGAGGTGTCCCTGCCATGGCAGGGGTGGCACTGGATGATTTTAAGGGTCCCTTCCAACCCAAACCATCCCGAGATTCCATGGTTCTGTGATTTATTCCTCTCCACTGAGTAAGAATAATTTGCTTTCATCTGTGCCACATCCAACAGTGGAAAGACATTCCCAAGTGTTCCAAGGCTCTGTTCCATGAGGGATTGGAGATCCAGCCCCTGTGGAAAACTCACCATTGTGACCTGTTTGACCTCGAACCACTTGAGGATGCCTGGAAAGGAATAAGCTGTGGTGTAGGTTGTCCGTTCTATCCACATGTTCTGCTCAGAGAAGGAAAAAAAAGACACCTGAGATGTAAGGAAAATATTGGTCTTGGAATTCAATTCTCTCCTGCATGGGATGAGGCTTCCAGAACAAGCTGGCAGGAATTCCACAGCCATTTCCACCTTCCCTGACTGGGATGGAGCCCCTCGCTGGGCTCTGGAGGAAGCTGGGCTCACACAGCACCAAACTGATAGATTCTGATGGATTTTAAATGTTAAAACTCTAGCTATGGGGCCCCTTAGCATCATCACCAGCTTCAGGTGGAGACTGCAACACCCTTGGTGTCTCCTACGTGAATTCCCAAGCTCCACGGCCATAGGGAGAGGGAAAAGGTGACAGTTTGGTCAAAATGCCACCACCCAAACAAACAAAAGGCAAAGGACTCACAGCAAACTCGTTGTCTGGATCTGTCTCTCCTTTCCTGACAGGCCTGGAGTGGGTGAATTGCTGCACCTCGTTGGCTCTGTAGTAGCTGGGGAGAAGCAGAGTAAAAGGTGATTTTCCTCACCTCCCACCCTCCTCAGCCATGTTGCAGTTGCAGCACAGGCAGCAAGAAAAAAATGGAGGTCCAAGTCAGAGCTCAGGTTAAGGGAAATGATATCCCACCTTATTTAATTACAGGCAGGCCTTATACAATCCTTGCATTGGTCTATGGCAGGGATCATTGGTCCCTGGTCCAACCACCTCTCCAAGTGATTGGCCAGACCCCACACCACCTGTTTGACTCCTAATAGGACACACCTGCAAGGTGTTTAGAAAAGCATCTTGCCTGTTTATGTGAAACCAAGGGCTTAACAGAATACTTGCAAAATGCTGGATTTTTCTCTGCCAGCAGCTTTTCAGCATCCGCACAGCCAAATGCTCAACTGTTTCCTCTCAGGGTGTGGGGAGGACTTTACACAATTTACACAACACACAAAGGCCCAAATTAGTGGGGAAAACACAAAGCAAATGTTGAGGGAAAAGGAAAATAAATTACTTTAAGATCTGTTCAGGAACAGGTTTATCTTTGTAATTTGGTGGCAGGTTCATCACAGGCTTCACAATGAAGCACTGGACATCTGAGCAGCTCTGGTTAAGGATGAACAACCAGGAACCCCTTTGGGAAAACAGGAGAGGGAGAGAAAAACCCTTCCTGTTTCCTTGGTCAGACTTTTCCACAGTTCCTGTACAGTTCCTGTACTCTCGTTAAGTATTTTTCTCCAAACCTGAGCAATTCATCACCAATCACAGGCATTATTGCATCTTGCAGTTTGTAGGCTCCTTGTGAATTAAAAACCCCAAAAGAAAAGGATTTTACAGGTAATAATCACGGAATCCCAGAATGGTTTGGGTTGGAAAAGACCTTAAAATTCATCCAGGGCCACCCCCCACCATGGACAGGGACACCTTCCACTATCCCAGGCTGCTCCATCCTGGCCTTGGACACTCCCAAGTGTTGAAATTCCCTGATGAAAATGCTTGGGAATCCTGGGCACCACTGATTTCTACTCTGGGGGGCAAGAAAAAGGGAAACAAGGCTCTGCAGGAGGTTCTGTGGATGCACCTGGCTCTTCTCTCTCACCCCACAGTTATTTACCAGAGGCTGCTGCTCCTTCCCTCCCACTTTTTAGATTCATGAAGCCAACTGAATAAAGGAATTGCTTTTAATCAAGGAAAAGCTGCTTCAGCCTCAGCTTTTGCACCTGTGAATAATGACAGACATTAAAAAAATCTTACTGATTGTATCCCCACGCAGCACAGCTTATCGTGTTCCTCCAAAGCTCTGCTTTAAGGACTGCGCTGAGGCTTTACAGAAGCAAATCCTGGCTGGAAAAGCAAAGCTTAACCAATCTGACCCCCGTGAGTAGATGATTTCTGTGACTCCCCTGCCCTCTGAGGTGGCACTGTTTCAGTAGGGGGTGAAGGAAGCCCCCACACGTCCTTGAGCTCACTGAAGGCAGCTCTGAAGAGCATTTTGAGAGCCAGAGCAAAGTCACCCTGCCTGCAGTGAGGAGCCAGCTGGCCACCAGCCAGGCTGAGCCCAAACCCACAGAGCCACGTTAGATCAGGCTCTGAGCTCCAGCTGATGAATTCTTTGTCCCGGGAGAGCTTGTTAGCTTGGGCTTGGTGCCCTGCTGAGCCCCTGCACAGCTCCCAGTGCTCAGCTGCTGGGGACTGGGCAGGTCTGGGGTGCAGGGTACCCCTGAGACTCAGCACAGCTCACCCGGTACTCCCAGCACATTATTATCAAAAGAAGAACAAGGTATTTTGTCATAGAAGAGCAAAAAAGCCAAACTAAAGTAATAAAAAAACCCCTGGAAGTAAAACCAACCCCAGAAGCAGCAAGGTCTGCCTAACACAACAGAGATCTGGGCACTCCTCATCTCCTCAGGAGGTGTTTGTGGGAGTCCAAGCAGAACCTGTCCCACATCCAAGCCCTGCAGCTGCTCCCCTTCATCCCGGGGCTGTGCCAGAGACCCGGAACCCAACACCCCCAAACCATCGGGATGGTTCAGATCTGCATCCAAATTCTGCAGCTCGGGTTCATCCCGAGCCAGGAACATCAGAACAAACACAAACAGATGCGAAGGAAGCAGCTGAAACAAAGCAGCAACAGAAGAGGCATTTTTGATACCAAGTTTGGTCTTGAATGGATTTTAATTTCCTATGTGGGCTCGGTGCTTGGCAGGAGGACTGCAAGGGAAGCATCTGCTATCACTGCCTGAGCTGGGCCTTTGTGCACAGGGTTTGAGGGCCAAATGGACCTTCAGCTTCTCCAGCCTGGCCTGGTGAACACAGGCTGGGAGCCCAGCAGCTTGGTTTGCCTGGGCTGCACCCTCCAGGAGCCAGTGACTGAAGCCACTGGCAGGAATCTGGAGGTCTCCACTGGGTCACACTCACAGTTAAGAGCATCTCAAGCCTGGTGGGGAGCTTGGGACAGGGCTTGGAGTGCCAGCAGCAAGGGGGGAAAATCAGAATTAAAAAATAGCAAGGGCTGTGCACCCAATGACTTTCAGTGAAATAATGACTTTGCACTTCTTACAAAGGGACTTTTAGGGGTAAAAGCACACAAACCCCAGCACTTCCTAAATGCTAATGGCCTGCAAGGAAGAAGGGAGTGCCCTTCACTTTTATCCCACTTCCACAGCCTGGATTTCACATCTTTCACCCAGAAACACCCAACTGGGTCCCACCTTGGCCAGAGCAGTCGGCACCACCTGAGTGAGAACTCAGGAAATCCTCCCTGCAATCTGTTCCTCACCCTGACAGCAGCTTGTTTAACTCTGACAGCCTTGAACTGCCTTTAAATACACCCTTGCAACTCTGGACAGTCCTGTTTTCAGTGCCTGCTTCTAAACCCCCCTGGACCAGTAATCCCCTCACTTATTATTACTGCTGTTCACCAGCTGCGTTACTGCAGGGAAGAGGCAGCTCTGGGATGTGCCAAAAGGCCCTAAACCCAAAAGATACACTGTTTGGGGGAAGCCTTTATCTCCTCTGCTGGAGGGGCAGTGCTGGTCATCTTCTCAGCACTGGGGAACTGGGTCAGCAGCTTCAGGTTAAAATCCTCCCTCCGCTCGTACTCCTTGCCACGGTAGATGAAAATCTTATTCTGTGGGCAGGAGAAGAAAAAGGGAATTAAAACTCAACAAAGTAGTGGGACAGAGCTTTCCAAACACCCTGAGCTGGTTTATGGGAAGGGTCAATCCCAGCTGGACAGACAGAAGGGGTGAGGGAAGGAACACGGGCACAGCAACTCCCAGGAGCCAGGCCTGGCAAGGGGAACCTCAGATTTGTCTAAAAAGTGCATTTCTCCACAGAGAATCATCAGAGCTGGAAAGGAGCTTTTAAAAGTCATCTGCAGTGAGCAGAACATCCTCAAACAGGTGCTGATGTCCCCACAAACACATCCCAGTGTCCCCGAGCTGCTCACGCCTCCCCCCACCGCACAAACTCACGGGTTCAACACAGGGGCTCTCGGCCAGGGGCTGATTTTTGGTGAGAGAATAAATGTGCCAAGAAATTCTCAAATACAGGGACCTGCCTGCTCCCTGCCAGCTGGGAGTTCCCTGAGGGATCCCCCTGGGCACAGCTGGGAATTTTAACTCGGTCCCATTCCTGACCACCACCCACAACATCCAGCCCTGGCAGTTTTGCTCCACACACCCAACACCAGACCATGGCCAATTATTTCTCCACCTGGCAGTGGTTTCTGGAAGGGATGGATTCCAAAACATGACCTGCAGCTGAAAGCCTTCCATGCCATCCCTTCACACAGTTCTAACTTAACATTTCTCTCTTTTATTGAGCTTGGCTTCCCCCGAAGGCCAAAACTTCAAACAGCTCCAGTCTGAGAAGGTAAAATGGCCCTGAATTTTAAATAACAGGAATATTTTCAGCTTTGCTGACCCTGGATCTGACTCATTCCTGTCCTCCACACTGGTCCAGCAATGCTCAGCAGCTGTCTTAAATAAGAAGCACCTTTGCACTTTAATTCTGCGTTGGACAAACTCTCCCTGATCACTGAAATGATCCCTGTCCTGCAAGTTTGGTTGATTGAGGCTGGAAAGCAACGGGATAAATTCTTCACCAGCTGAACATTTTCCAACAGCAACAATCACATTTCAGAGGGAGCACAAGTACAAAAGGTAAATTCTGTTTAAATCCATAGAAGAACTTATCAATCATCTAAAACCCCTTTGTAACGCCCTGACTCCACTCGAGCTGGTTACACACAGAGCTTCATCTCTGACTTGTCTCTTTGTGGACACTGAAATGCTCTGACACACTCCTGGGATTTAGATCTGTCGGTGCCACTGAAAGGAAAAGGAGTTTGGCATCGAATTTTCTTGGAAGCTCTGCAGAGGTTGTGACTTTTAGGATCTCCAGCACTCCAGAAGTTGGGTGTGGAAGGCTCCTTACCCGCAGGAAAGAGGGAAAACCCTGTCCATAGTATCCAACAGCAAAGTACTCGGGCTGAGGTCTCATGGCCTTCATGATATTCTCATAAAAAGTAGCTCTTTTTTTCTGGAAAAGAAAAAGACACCACACTTTCACTGTGGAATACTCCAGGACACTGCCAGCTCACATTCCCAGGGACAACTCCTGATCTCTGAGCTCTGCCCTCAGAACACACTCCACAATGGCTGTTTTGATGCAGTCTCTCATCCTTATCCATTTACTTGATTAAATATTTGCTTTGTCTGGGCCAGAACCAACTTCATTTCCTGGTCTGCAGACATGAGAACAATGCCACGGCTTTTAGGATTCCAGAAGGATACTTGAAATCCTTCACTGTGGGAAAACAAATGAAATATAAATATACTCTGAAAGTGAGCAGACACAAATGGTGACAAATGTCAGAGAACTGGCAGAAACAAAACTGGGCAGATGATTCTGCTATGAAAGAACATAAAGACCATCTGGTTCCATCCTTAACCACTAAAAACCAGAACTCAGAGCCAAGAGGATTCTATAGCTCAGTGTTCACACCCAGCAGTTTTACCACAGAAATAACAAGGTGATGAGATTCATGGAGCCTGAAAATGCACCTTGGTTGTTACTTCCTTTGGTTAAAATCAAGAATTCTAAACATCTGCACATGGTTTTGTCATGCTAATTAGAAGGTCAAAAGAAACTATGAAAATATTTATTCTACTCCTAAGCTTTACAAAGCCATGGGGTTAAGTTGGTTTGTTTGTCTTTAACATAAATTTATTTTAGGCTTATCCTGCTGAACAATATTAATTTAAGCAGTCAGCAGCCTGCTGGAAAAGGACAAAAAAAAGCCTTACCAGGAGATTCCCAAGTCCCTCGTAGTCAAAGACCTTGTTCTCATACATGTCAGCCAGCTCCTTGCTCAGCTGAATGGCTTTTTCCCACATCTCCATGGAGGGCGAGGAGAGGCAGGAGGGGAAGAAGAGCACAAGCAACATGAAAGACTCAGTTAAAAGCCTTCATCAGCACAGACAGGTAAACAAAAATGCAGCTGATTGTAATTCAGGCACGACTTTCATGCTCTGCCAGGTTTCCCTCAGACTCTGCTGTGCATTTTTTTGCAGGGATTATTGCAGTCATACAGATCTTGTGATTTGGAGATCTGAAAGTGATTTACAAAGCCAGGTCCCCCTTGTGATCCTGCCAGGGCAAACTGAGCGCTGCGAGGAGGAAGGACAGGTCTGAACAGCAGTGAGAGAAGCCCAGGTGGTCTCCTCCTGCAGCAGCACTTGGACAGGGGTTCCTTGGGTTTGTCTCATCATGAAATCATGGAATTTGGGTGGGAGGGGAACTTAAATCCCATCCAGTGCCACCCCTGCCATGGCAGGGACACCTCCCACTGTCCCAGGCTGCTCCAACCTGGCCTTGGGCACTTCCGGGGATCCAGGGGCAGCCACAGCTCCTCTGGGATTTCCATTGAGCCCCTCACAGGGAGGAATCCCTTCCAAATATCCCATCTAAATTTCCCTTATTTCAGCTTAAAGCCATTGAGCCCTGGCAGAACCATCTCTCCAAGGTGCAGCTCCCAGGGTCAGTGCCAGCCAGGGAAGCAACAATCCCTGCAATCCCAAAAACCCGACAAGAGCCACTCCCGGGGAAGGAAGGAAAACACCTGCAGGTTCCCCATCTACCCAGAACCCTGAACAGGTTCACCTTCCAGACTCTCTTTGGCTGGCACAGAATCAGGAGACAAATATCCCCAGACAAACACAGGCCCTGCTCATGGCAGTGCTGGGATCCCAGCCAAAAACCCTGGTGTGGAACCACGTCTGCTTTTACCCTTGTAACCAACCCCAGCCAGCCACAACCGCCGAGCCAAGAGTTCACCAGTCAGGAAATCCCAGACACAAACCAAAGTGAACTTCCCGAGGCAGATCTGCTGTAGGAGCGTGAGACACTCACTTTGCCCCTGTCAAAGAAGGAAATGATCTCCTGGTAGAGCTTCTCCTTGAGCTCCTGCTGGGAGTACACGTAGTAGGTGTCCCTCTGCAGCAGGTGAGGGACACAGGGCTCCTCCGACCACTGGCACAGGGAGAAAAAGGCAAAGGAGAAAGAACTGGAACCTTTCCAGATAAATCTGTACAGTGGGTGATTCAAAACAAATCCCTCATCAATGCAGAGGAAGTTTTGCAGGGATATAAACCTGAGACATTCCCTCCCAGCTCACTGCAGCACCAGGAGGATGTAACAAACTGATGCTAATAATTATTTTGCTTTTATCATTATTATTTAATTGTATCATTTTATATATTTATAATATACCATTATTATATATTATATGTGTATCATTATTTATATATCATTATATATATAATTACGACTTATTTTATCTATCATTATATCTATAACTATAGAATTTCATATATATCATTATATTATTTTATATATCATAGTTGTAATTATTTTGCTGTGGAATCTGCAAGATTATGAAGCCCCTTAATGACCACTGGTACCTACATGATTCAAAGTCACATTAAAAATAGAAAAAAAAAAGTGATTTGGTTATTGTGAGCTGTTTGTGCTTTGTTTAAATCCCAACTCCTGACAGTGGAAACTCAGTTTGGTGTTGGTGGCACACCTGGAGCAGCTCTGCGTGGAGGAGCAGGGTGTAGGCAGCCTCTGTGAAGTTCTCACAGTCTGTGTGCAGGTCCCTGAGCTTGTACAGATACCTGAGCAAAGGAAGAGCAATTCCTTGATGTGAAGGGCTCCTGTACCCAAGGGAACACCCAGGGAATAAAGGCTTTTTCCAGGCTCACGGAGGGACACAGCCTACCTGATGTAAATGTCCTCTCGCTTCTTCTCCTTGTAAAAGTTCTGCCAACAACAGAAGAAGTCAGACACTGGCAATGTAAAGGCAACCCCAGACCTGCAGAATCTTCTCTACACAATTAACCTGAGCAGCAGTTTTAGGCATTTCAAGGGTATTTGCTGTCATTTTGGCTGCTTGGGGGGATCCAGCCCTGAGACCATTCCTTTAATACCAGGGAGGCACCAGCACCTCCAGGAAAGGGACAAATCAGGGAAATGGCTTGTCCAAAGTCAAACAGGCTCTTTGAAGGGGAACAGGGATCCCAGCCATCAGCCAGGCATCTTCCTGCCTGTGTTCAGGGTTCCAGATAAGCAGGATCAGCCAACGACTTGATTTGGGACTGTCCATCATTCTGCCTTTACAGCTCCAGAGCCTGATTTGGGCACATCGTTAACCAAAAATGGCATGAGGAAGTCATTAAAATCCTTCCCCAGATTAAAAACAATTCCAAGGGGGTCTAGAAAAGCCCAGGGGAGGTGTCCCGAGGCCAGGCCAGCTGTCCCAAGGCCCTACCAGCACGTTGACAGTGCAGCTCATGCGGTTCTCCTTGTTCTCGTCGTGCATGATGGTCCTGTAGTCCAGCAGGTTCTCCAGGAGGCTGCTGACCAGCAGGGCAAACACCTCTCCCGAGGCTGACAGGTACTTGTGCTTCCTGCAGTGCTCCAGCAGCCTGCAGGGACACCCAAGGGACAGAGGGGAAGGCTCACAGGTGGCTCTGGGTGGTGGTAAATGGAATTGCAGTGTGAATTACCCAAAAACTCCAGCACTTCCCTGGATGGACACTCAGTGCTGGACACACACCTGAGACACCCAGCTCAGGCAGGGCAGAACAGCACTGGTTGATCAAAAAATTTTGATGTTTTGGTGCTAAAAGCTCCCATTTTGCTTTAACTTTGAGCCTGCCCTTCCACTTGCAGCCCCCTCCCCAGTTTGGCAGCTGACTCTGAATTCCATCTCCAGTTTAGGGCAGAATAAACCCCTCATTTTGGGCCCAGAACACCTGCACAGCACTGAGCTCACTGCAGCTGCACCAGCTCCCTGCTCATTGGAGCAATTAATGAATTAGGGCCTCTTTGCACTAGAAAAGTTGCCCAAGAAAGTGTAAAAAAAAGATAAAAAAGGGCCTCCAGGTGCTTTATAAAACTCACAGTTTCTCCAGCAGGATCTTGTACTGCTCATCCCCTCGGCCCCCCTCCACCTCCTGGTCCAGCTTGGTGATCAGCTCGTTTTCAAACTGGAAAGGCAAGAAACCCCCCAGTCAGACAGGGAACAGCCCTTGGGAGCAGGGCTGGCTCCAGAAACGCCCCGGGGTGCTCCTGAGCCTCCCCACCAGCACCCGCTGGGTTCACAGGCCAAGGTCAGGCTGTTCTCAGAGCTGGGGCACAACAAAAAGGGTAAAAACCCAAAGTGCCCAGACTGGAGCAAGGGAATGCAAGTCCTCCCTCTCCCACCCCACAGAGCCACGCTCTGGTGTAATTAAGCAACCACATAATCCTAATATCTGACTGCCCAGCAGTTTTCTGTGGAGTAACTCACAGCCAAAAGTCTGTTCTGGGGGGGATTTATGTTGTTATTATAAAGGTAAATAAATAGCTAAAATTACTTTTTAGACCCTCTGAGGGTCTCCAAACTGCTTCCCAAATTAGAGATGGGCATTGACACCTCTGCAAATGCAGGGAAGGGTGGAAAAAGGGGAATTCAGGGATTACCAAAGTCATGGAAAGGCTCAGTCAGGGACAGAACTGAAAAGTCCTGACCCCTACAAACCACGGCGACTTCCCAAGGGCTTTGGCACAATTTTGGGTGGGGATTTTTTTTGTTTTGTTTAAATATTCTCCTCTTTTGTCCTGTGTGGAACATTGGTAGTGAAGGTACCAGTATTGTGTATATATTGTAAACACATGTAGTATATATTTTATATATGTATTTTTATATATATAATTTTTATATGCATATAGAATGTATGTAAGATTGTATATAATACAGTATATATCATTATATATTGTATTTATATTTCATATTATTTTGTATTTAATATCTATATACTGTATCATTACATATATAGTGGTTATATTTGGCATTCCCTTACCTTGTGGAAGTTCCTGTTCCCACTCAAGTTGAACTCGCACTGCATCATGTCAAAAAAGATGGGAATTGTTGCTTTCCTCAGCTCAGGCTCTGGGACCAGGGTCACCTCCAGGATTGGCCCCACCATTGCTGGGATGAATCTTATTTTGTGGGGACCTGCAAGAAATTTCAAGCCAGATCTATCCAGTGGCAGGATTTGGATTTCCAGCATTCAAGGACATTATTCACACAACGAACTGCTCAGAATGTGGATTTTATGTGGTTACTGCTTAAGGCAGAATTAACAGGTTACAGCTCCAAAATTCAGGAACAGCCCAAGGAAATAATTGAGCTGAACTGTAAATCACAGAAAAGGCTCTCTGAAAAATCCCACTCATCCTTTACATGGCAGAACACCCTTTAGAGGGAATCTAAGAAATTATCTCAGCAACTGATGTGAGGAAAAAATCAGCTTTTCCAGGTTATTCACAGAAAAAAAGAGGTTTTTGTGTACTGGAACAGCTGAACTTTAAGTGCATTTCCCCACATTAAACACGTGCAGCTTAAAAAATAAATGATTTAAATACCCTTTAAATAAAGGATTTGAAGGCCAGCTTGAGAGCTGGAATAAAGATAATTCTTTAGCTGGAACTCACCCAGGTTATACCACATATCCCTGATTTTGAAGCCAATTTCTTTCCTCATGTCCCCATACCTAGAAAAAGCATTAAAAGGAAGAGATGACAAAGACCAAGCATTGAAATAATCCCTGGAATGTTGCTGGAGAAGTGAATGGCAAAGCCACCAAGGGCCATGGCTCACTCTGACAGGGGACTGCAGGTTCCCGAGAGCAGAACTTCTTGAGAATTCCGATTTCCTGAAGCTGCAGCCCTGCTGCTTCCTGCAATTCCATCCCAGTCTAGCTGGATTGGGGTGTTCTTCCCTAAAGCTTTAACTCCTGACCTCAAGCAATGCAAAAAGATTTCACTGTCAGGCTCCTTCAAGCCACTTCTGTGGAAAAAAGGGGACAAACCCTAACAAAAGTCTGTGTCAGGGTCCTCAGAAATATCCAGGCACTGGGTTCCAAGAAAATGCAGAGGTAAAAACTGCTCAGTGACTAAAAATTGCTGTTTTGGGGCTCTGAATAGCTCTGAGGTGCTCTTGCTTCTAGGAAAATAAAAGGTGGAGGACTAAAAAGTTGGAGGCTTTTAAGATTCCTCTTACCTGACTTCCATAAAGGCTGAGGAATTGCATAAGGGAATTTTGGGAATCACGACAACCTTTCCATTACAGACCTTCCAGTGGACAGAACCCTGGCAAGGAGCTAAAACAGCTCAAGATCTGCCTGACCAAACTTAAAGCAGCCATAATTTAAAGCCCTGACATCTTGTCCTGGTCACCCCCTTATCACCCTGCCTTAACCAGCACTTCCACGGCACCTGCTCCCATCCTGGGACTGCCTGGGGGTGTCTGGAACAGCCAAACGGAGCTTCCTGATGGCAAAAAGGGCCTGGCAGGTCTGAAATGTGAACTCACTTCTTGATGATTTTGTTGCGTTTGGCCTGGGAGAAGGTCTCCAGCTGGAGGGACTCGTGGGTGAGGAAGGCCACTGCCAAGTGGAAATAGTTATTCCAGAGCTGGGGAAGACAAAGGGGGTTAAAATGGGAGGAGAAAAAGGAAAAGCAGGAACAGGCACAAAAGAAGCTGCCCAGCCCCAAATGCACAGCTCCCTCCATGGAGAGGGGAACTACAGCCTGCTAACAGTGGGATTTAGTTCTTCTCCCTGCATTTCAGGCCTGGGATCCCTGGAGCCAGGGAAAATCCAGAAAAGAAAATCCA
The DNA here is from genome assembly GCA_013398015.1 of Oreocharis arfaki. Taxonomy (NCBI): domain Eukaryota; kingdom Metazoa; phylum Chordata; class Aves; order Passeriformes; family Paramythiidae; genus Oreocharis; species Oreocharis arfaki. The sequence goes on along the minus strand of VZRR01000696.1, from coordinate 30,091 downwards.
GAAAAAAATGGGACAATTACCTGGAGTTCAAAATCCGTCTTATCCAGGAAGAAGCGGTTGAGGACGGAGGTGAATTGGTTCACTGCCCGGAGGAAAACCCTAAATAGATAAAAACATCAAATAAAGGTGAGTCTTGAAACAAAATAAATGACACTGCAGCTCTGGGTTTATGGCTCCTATGTGCAAGGTCAGGAGACAGCAAGAGATGCTCCCAGAAAAGGCAGGACTTCCTTTAAATCAGGGAACATTCGAAGTTTTCACTTGGTTTAACGGCCTCAAGTTGCATCGGGGAGGCTCAGGCTGGGTATCAGGGAAAATTTCCTCACTGGAGGAGTGGTTAAGCATCGTCCAGTTCTAGCTTTAGGTTACCCATGTGATTCCCCCAGGACTGAGACCAAAAAGGCTTCTCTGGTTCAAGCTGTACAAAAGACCCCATGGTTGGAATTTGTTCCTCTGGGCAGGAGAAAGATTTCCAGCAGTGGAAACACACAGGAACTAAAACTGGCTGAAATCTGATTTAAATCAGCCTGAAGTGGCTGAAGAACATAAAACCTCCTTGTGTGAGTCAGCCTCCTTTCAGGCCCAGGGAGGCTCCAAAGCCAGGCTTAAGCCAGGTTTAACCCTGTACCTGCTCTGCATCATGTTCATGACCATCCAGTCAGCCGCGTACACGTTCTTCCCAATCAGATCCTTGAACATGATGAACGTTTCCATCAGGAAGTCCTGTTGGAAAAACAAACCCACCAGGTTGCATGGGGTGGTTTTCTGCCCATGGAATTACAGGGAGATGATGCTGGGACCTCATGAAATGCAAATGTTTGTGATTGCATTGATTACTGACCCTGCTGATTGCCCTGCCCCCCCTCACAGGGGTCCCTCATTGTGTGGGCACGGCCCAATAATGAAATTATTCCTGACATCTCATCCATCCAGCTGCACAAGCAGAAATAATTGCACAGAATGTTGATCTGTTTAATTAAATCTGTCTTTGCTGGTTTGCATTAAGCTGTGCTGGAGGGAGTCCTGTGCACGAGCTGGATTAGAGAGCAAAACCAATATTCCAGGGTTTGTTCCCAAATCTCTGAGTGGTGACAGTGCAACAGAGTGTTCTATAAATGTATTTCTATGTGTTCTATAATGTATTTTCATTCACTAATTAAACCTTTCCTAGTCCAGTTGAGGACAGTTAAGGAGAGGCAGTGAATATAACATCAGAGATGTGATTTATTCTACATTATTGTAGAAAAGACACTTTTGCACAAACACCCTCCAAACAAGACTTCAAACTTGGAAAAAGCAAGGTTGAATTGCAGACTGAGGGAAAAAAAGGCAAAAGAACAGAGATGAGCAAAAGAAGGGAATATCAGGGATATTGATCTCCTCCTTGTGGTCTCTGCAGACACAAAAGCCACCTCTCACCTCTTAAATCAATTCTATTCTCTGCAGCAGCACATTAATATTCAAAAACCAGAGGGACACAAAGAAGGTCACAGGAGGAACCATCCCCTTGAAACGACCACCAGCGAAAAAATCTGTTGAGCTGAACAGTTTGGGCTGAAGAATTGGCAAGATATTGATGGAGAAATGGAGCACCTGGTGCTGCCTCAGTAAAAATCCTTTTGGCATTATTAAATCAGAGCCTGATGGAGAGGGTTGGACTTGACACGGGCACCTTGAGGATATGAATCAACTCCTAAAAGTGTTCAACCAACCAGGGAATGATGCCAAGCCAGGGCTGAAAATACCAGCACAAACAAACCAAATAAAGAACAACAAAAATAAAAGCAGTTCTTGCAGTAGAACAAAATTTTCTGTTGGTGTTAACAACTACCACACCACTGCAAAGAGGGGTCTGCTCCTGTGGATTTAAGGGTGTATAAAAATTAGATCAGGAATTGTTATTTTCCACAGCCCTCCTGAAAATCTTCTCATTGGATGAACACCTCCAGAATTCCTGAATCTGCCTGATTTGGGCTGTTTTTCCTTCCTTCTTTCACAACAAACCGTTTGGACAAGATAGAACCAGCGCTGAACCCACACGGAGTGTGACCTGTAGGTGGCTGTGTTGCTCCACGCTGGCTCGAGAGCTGATTTTGCAAGTGATTTGTGTGAAATTCTGCAATTCCAACTGCACAGCGAGGAAAGAGATCACCTTGGCTCGCCAAACTGAATCCCAAACCTGCTGGTGGGTTTGGGTACAGGAAGAACACAACTCCAGGCCCTTCCCAGCTGCTATTTCAATAAACAGCCACTTCCCTATTGCAAAACAAGGAATAAAGGGACAGAAAAGCTCCAACAGTTCTTGTGTTGTGCATCTGGGACTTGGTAAAATATTGGCTTGGGTCATTTTGGGGAGTTTGGGGGAAAATCTGCTGATTTTAAGCAGACAAAACCCTCAGAAATGTAATGTTTCACCTGGTTTCATACCCAAAGATTTTGGGGACGTGAATTTTTAACATTTTGGGAACTTTCTGCATTGGTGCCACTAAAGCAAGATTCAAACACTTAATTAAACTCCAGAGGAGGGGAAAGAATTAGATAAAGAGAACAGGGGCACAAAGTGAGCGCCAGAGAGGGGGAAATGCTTTTCCTTCCTATCTTCATTCCCTCTTCTGGTTCCTGACTCAAACATTTTTTTAACTCATTAAAAATGTTTTTCCTCAATGCCACAAATGCTGTTCTTGGGCTCTGCTGAGCCAGCAACCCCCCCCATTCCCAGCAAGGGTGACACAAATAAATTCCCAGAAACTGCAGCACAGGAGCCACAGCTGATGGTTTGATCACCCCAAGCTCAGCACAGAAATGGCCCTGCAGAGCAGAGTGTGGTGATGCTGGGTGGGCTGAGGTAATTCCCCAGCCAGGCTGACTTACAATGATGTCCTGCCTGGTTTTGAAAGTGTTGATGTAATGGCTGTAATGGAAATCATCCATCTGCCTCAGGATGGCTGTCATGCAGGCCACGAAAATACCCTGGAATGGGAAAAACACAAAATATTGGGTTGTTTTCCTGGGTTAAGCACTGTAAGTTCCAAGTGTGGCACGTCAGTGTGACCTAATCAAATATCACTGATCAGAATCCTCCTTATCTATGTCCTGACATCAGCCTGAGACTGTCTGGTCCTCTAAACCAGGCAAGAATTCCTAAAATTCAAGCAGGAAATCTGGGTGTTGCTTTCTTTCTCCCTAGGGATCACAAGAGAAGCGCATCCTTCGAACCCAGAATTTTATTTTATATATATTGATCCGCTCCATCAGATCTTAAAGGTCTTTTCCAAGCTGACTCTGATTTTCAGATTTAACATGGGAGCTGCAATTCTCATGGGTGGCACATTGAAGTGACCCCAGGGTTATCAAAAACCAGATAAATCCCCAGCTCCTGGCTTTCCCATCCTTCTGTACAGGAAATACAGGGCAAATTAAAACACCCCAGCTGCTTCCACCCCTAAACTGCCACACCAGGGTCAGAAATGCCCCTCAGGGGTACCTCATCCCTCAGCATTTCATCCTACTGAGCCCAGGTGACAAAGCACAGCAAACTCCTGTTAGGCACTGCACTGACACCAAATTCTGTGCACAGGGGGCCAAAGGGACATGAAATCACCCCCAGTGACTCAGCTCAAACTGGAGTAGGGTAACCTGAATCCTAATCCTCAGAAAACCACCAGGAGCCACGGCTGGTGGTACAGAAGCCCTGCAGGGAAGGGAGGGATGAGTTCATCACCCACTGCTGCCCACAGAGGTCCCAGGGAAAGAAATCCCGCTGTTAGAGGTGCTGGGGGAGCAGGGAAGGCTCCCAGGGGAAGGAATCCCACTGTCAGAGGTGCTGGGGGAGCAGGGCAGGCAGGGCAAGCAGGGCAGGCAGGGGAGGGGGGGAAAGGCCGCACGNCACAGGGGGCCAAAGGGACATGAAATCACCCCCAGTGACTCAGCTCAAACTGGAGTAGGGTAACCTGAATCCTAATCCTCAGAAAACCACCAGGAGCCACGGCTGGTGGTACAGAAGCCCTGCAGGGAAGGGAGGGATGAGTTCATCACCCACTGCTGCCCACAGAGGTCCCAGGGAAAGAAATCCCGCTGTTAGAGGTGCTGGGGGAGCAGGGAAGGCTCCCAGGGGAAGGAATCCCACTGTCAGAGGTGCTGGGGGAGCAGGGCAGGCAGGGCAGGCAGGGCAGGCAGGGCAGGCAGGGAAGGCTCTCACGATGTGCGGGGACTGGCGGCTCATCCTGATCACCGTGCGGTTGATCCGGCGCAGCAGCCGCTCCATCATCAGCTGGATGTGCAGAGCAGTGGCACCCTGGGGACAGCCAGCAAGGGACATTGGAGACCATTCCTCGGGCACAGCCTTCCAGGGAGAGCTCCCTGTGCGGGAGGACTGCCCTGGCTCTGCTTAGTTGTCATTAGGGGAAGCAGAAAAAGGAGATTTAAGCACACGAGAGATCGATTCCAACACTCTGGGATTCAGCTGGTGGAGAATTCCCTTAATGGATTCCCCCTGTCCCACCTTCATCAGCTCATCCCAGGGCTTTGATTTGTTTTTGCTGAACAGTTCAAGCCCCTCAGAACAGTTCCCATGGCCAGAGTGGGACGTGTATTGTTCTGAACAGTGATCACTGTCACTATTCCAGAACAGAGAACGAGCAACCTCCTCCTTTTTATGTCATAAAATACTTTCCTAATACTTCTATAATACTGCTTTGACTTGCTCCAGATTACTGAACAAGCCACCACAGCAGCTGGGATGACATTTTGGTCCCTAAAAAGGGAAGTGAATGCTTCGAGTAGTGACAACAACAAATTCAACCTTTCCTGGCTCCTTTTTAGACAGAGCCACTACGAAGAACCGCACAGCAATGCCTCACAATTTCTACAAATATCCCAATTCTGACTCATTAAAGCACAAGTTGAGGATGTTTCTTTACTGTAACTTCTCCAAAGAAGAAATGAGCTGGACTGGCACCCCTGAGAGCTCGTGCTCACCACATCTTTGCGGGCCAGGACCTCCAGGACACTGCTCAGGAGCTGGGAGCTGGCCTCGTGGTCAGGCTTGCTGGAGTTGTCATCCAGCTGCCCGCTCAGCTGATCGATGAGCAGGGGCAGGAGGGCATCTCTGCACTCTGCAAAGTGACACAGGGATAGGGCAGAGCCTCAGCATGCCCTGGGCATGGGCACCACACAGGAATGTCATCTGGGACACCAGAACGTGCCTAAAGCCACTGGAGTTAAATAAACGGACTGGAGAGATTCATAAATAATCTGTAACTTGAATCATGGAATCCCAGAATGGCTTGGGCTGGAAGGGATCTTAAAATCATCTCATCCCACCCCTGCCATGGCAGGGACACCTCCCACCATCCCAGGGTGCTCCAACCTGGCCTTGGATACTTCCAGGGATCCAGGGGCAGCCACAGCTCCTCTGGGAATTCCATCCTAGCCCCTCCCCATCCTCCCAGGGAGGAATTCCTTCCCCATATCCCATCTATCCCTGCCCTTTCATTTATAAATTCTGTTTATTCCATCACACAGCACACTCAGCTTCTCCCTCTTTCTAACTCACCACCCCGGATCAGGAGCCCACATATTGGGCATTGCATGAACCCTGAACAGCAAAAACTCTTCCATGGCAAGGAATGCTTCTGGGGATGGGTTTAATGGTGGATTGCCACTGATGACTGCCAGGGGAACTCATTTTTAAGGGTGTGTAGCCCCTGGCAGAACCCAGAGCCTTCCAAGAGCCACTCACCAGCCTGCTTGAACAGGTCACTCTCCACGATCTTGGTCAGGCAGTTCAGCTTCTGCCGAACCAGCTGGTTGTCGGGAATGCTCTGGATGAACTTGCTGAAGAGGACACTGTGTGCAACCCAGAGGGAGCAGAGGGTCAGCATTCCCACCCAGCAGCACCCCATCCATCCCACACCAACACTGCCCTGCCCCAGGCCAGCCATGGAATCACGGAACCCAGGAATGGGTTAGCTTGAAAGGGACTTAAAGCCCACCCAGTGCCAGCCCTGCCATGGCAGGGACACCTCCCACTGTCCCAGGGGGCTCCAACCTGGCCTTGGGCACTGCCAGGGATCCAGGGGCAGCCAGAGCTGCTCTGGGAATTCCATCCAACAGGCAAATTACTACAGAGCCCTGACTTATTTTCAAGAAACTTAGCACAGGACTTGAAGTAAAACTGAGCAGTGTTCAGGAACTGCAGGCTTAAACCTCTTGGAACGAAGCTTTTATTCCAGATACATCCCAAACCCTGTAAGCAGGCAGTGCTCTGTGCCCTGCAGTGCCAGCACAGGGTAACCACAGTGCCTGTCACACACAGGGAATTCAGGAGTGTGAAAAGACTCATTTGGAACCGACTCAGCAGCCCACTGGTGAAGCCTGGAACATGCACAGCAGCAAGAACACATCCTCCTTCCAGATGCCCCTTTCATCAGAAGGGATGACTCACTCCAACCCGAGATTCCCTTAAATTCAATTCCACGGATGTTTGCTGCCTGTCTGCTGCTTCCCAGCAAATCATTTGTGTCAGGACAAGGAGACAGGGCTGGGCATATTCCTACAAGACCAAAATGCTTTGGGGCTTTTGCCAGGAAATGGAGATGTCAGGTGTTGATTTCTTTAAATTTCTTTTTTCTCCCTTTCTTTGCAGTGAAAATTACCTGGTTCATTGGGGCAGCAATGGGATGCCTAAAGAAATTGAGAAACTGAATAACCTCCAAGCAGTGTTTACTGTAAGTGCAGAGAATCCCAGAACAGGTTGGGTTGGGAGGGACCTGAATCCCACCCAGTGCCAGCCCTGCCATGGCAGGGACACCTCCCACTGTCCCAGGGTGCTCCAAGCCCTGTCCAAGCTGGCCCTGGGCATTTCCAGAATGAGGAATTGGGATGCACAGAATCCTCTGAACTCCACTGGCTTCCTCTAAAGCCCCGTGAGCACTTCCTCGAGTCCATGCACAGGATCTGCACCATCACATCACAACCACAGTGGCTGCTTTTAGCCAAGTTTCCAAAATTCTCCCCACTACACGAGCTGGGTTTAGAGGACAAACAAACTTAATACAGTTACCTGAGCTCAACGGGGTCAAATACCAGCTTAACATCATTTATGATGCTTGGCAAATACTTTAAAGCTGCCCCCTGAAAGAAGAAAAAAACCCAGGACATGAAACACACGTGGGAAACCCAGCTTTTGTCAAGAGCAAATATGGGGACAACTGTAGAGAACTGGTTTAAAATTAAATTTATGCATCCACAGAGCCTCCAGCCACCACAGATCTGCAGTGCAGAGTGGGAGAGCTGGAGGAGAAGGGATTCATGGACAGCTCTCTCATTCCTTTTTCTGGCCCAGCCCCTTCCCAACTGCACCAGTTGATCTAACTAAAGATTTTTACTTTTCCCTGGAAATCCTGCTCACCTTGATCTTGACAGCCTCCTCCAGGGGCCGGTCCATGAGGATGTTGAAGGAGAGGAAGAGCTGGCGAATTGCATCATTAAATTCATTCCCATCCTCGCTTTGCCCATAAACACTGCAAAGGACAGGGCCACTTACACACAGAAATCCAGCAGCTGAAACAGGATTTCAGCCCATGGAACAACATCTCAATGCCATCTCCTCCCACAAAGACATGGGGGTAGAAATGGAATTGGGGATTTTGCAGTGATTTCCTGCTGGCATCTGCTATAGGGGGAAGACTGCACTTTCCAAGCTGCCACTGCAGCAAATCCTGCTTGAGTTCCAAGTATTAAACAGCAAAAAAAATCCAGAATGGACATGAATAAAGGGTTTCAAACCTCACTGTGAAATCTCTGAAAATATGTTTTGAAGCTGCAATTAAACCACTGTCATTGATTTTACCTCAACTGGAGAATGGATCATCCCCACCTCACCTAACCTAATAATTTAGGTATTTGTGTTTTAGTTTCTAGAAGTTTCTGAAAATGAGGAGGAAATTCCACATTTTACTTTATAAAAATAAATATTGGGTTCCTTTTCAGCTCTGCCATGTGCTGCTTGTTGCATGCTAGGGGGGACTAAAACATCTTCTAATCTGATATTTTAATTTTTGCTCAACTTATTTGTTCCAGCTGCAGACAAAGAGCAGAAAGATCTTCTTAATGAGCCAGTGATAGAGGATTTGGTGAAGAATATCCCCTTTAGTGGTATTTAGTGAAAGAAACTCCAGTGGGTTTCCCAGAGGAGGCACAGGGATGGAAGGACCGGACCCACCTCAGGTACAGCACCCGCGACTGCACGATGAATCTGAACAGGTATTTCAGGGCTTTCAGGGCTGCAAAGAGCAGCTCTGTCTTGCTGGAGTCCTCAGCACTCCCCACGTAGCAGTTCAGGACTTTGGTGAGTTTCCTTTGGAAATAAAACAAAAAGGGAACCAATCGATGCACGGCTCAGTTCCTGTGCAAGTCCAGCTTCCTTCTCCCAGAGAGGAACTGCAGCCCATGAACACCACAGAGGTTCCTCCTCACGGCCCATTTCCTCCTGAAATCTTGGGCTGAAGTCTACAAATTCCACCCTCCTCACCTGCTTTTCTTTTTCCCTAAAAGGAGCTGTCCAGGAAGCTGCAAAACCCTTCCCAGGGGAAGGGACTGATGCCCTCTCCCTGTGTGAGCATTCCCAAGTGTGGGGCAGGAGGAGGAAAGGAAATCCCATGGAAGCAGAGATTGTGTGGCAGGGCAGGGAAGAAAGCATTCCAGGAGATGGGGACTTCAAATTGTGTTTCCTTTAAGGTGACACCCAGGAATTTCTGCAGATCAGTAAAAATTAGGAGGAGATTTTTAGGGAGGAAAAGCAGTTTGGTTTCTGGCTTTGGCCTCCCTATTGGCCTCAGTTTTTACTTTTCACTTCTGTTACCACGAGGGTGATGACCTTTGGCTGAGGGGTGCTTGATCAAGGGGCTGGAGAGCCAAGATCCATGACAGAAGTGTTTTTTCTGTCTGTTTCGACAGAAAATATTCTCACAGCAGAATTTTTTACAGAGCAAAAAGAGCATCAAGAAGGATTCTTTCTCTCCTGAAAGCAGAGAAGGGATGGAACTCTGCTCTCTGCTGCCTTTGTCACATTAACATCATCAAAAATTACCTAATCAAGTACCTCACCAAGAGCTGATGTCATCCCCATGCCCTCAGTGACACTGCTGGGTGACACCCGAGGTTTGGGAGCAGTACTCACACATAGGCCAGGGTTGCACTGAAGTGTTTGTAGATGTAAGTCTCAAGCACAGCGTTGAAATGCTGGAACTTGATGTCTCCAATCAAAGAAATAATAAATACCTGCCAAAATCCAAAAGGAAACAGATGCACAGAGCGGCACAGTCTAACTTGAACAGAACAGTCTCTAATTCCATTTATTTTGTGGGGTTGTAGTTTTTCTTTGTTTTACCAGCAGCATTAATGCTATAGAGAGTTATTCATGTTCTAACAGTCACTAAATACTGGGTGTGTGCAATTTATTGCTGTTTTCACTGTGGTTACTAAAAAAACCTGAGCGTATTTCAGTTCTGCTCCTGAAAATGCCTTAAGAAGTGTTTAAATAGAATTTATTTCTAGAGCAAAATTCCAATTGCTCATCTAAAGGAATCACTGGGAACAGACAGGAAATGTGGCTGAAAACAAACTCTGAACCCACGGAAGATTCACTCACCAGGGCATCAAACACCAGGGAATCATAGGTTTCATTTTCTGACATTTCCATCATGATGTTGAAAAGTGCATCGAGGGTGTCTGGCAAAAACTAGAGGGGAAAAGGAACAGTAAAGGTGTGGGGAAAGGCAGCTGCTTCTGGCATCGTGCACAAGGGCAGGAGCTGGATCATCTTTCCCCTCAGAGCCCGGCTGAACTGTAAAACCTGTCCTTGAGAAAACATCTGCAAAGGGATCTCAGCCCTGTGCTCATGCCATGATTGCCAGGATCACCTCTATAGCAAGGAAGATCTTTTCTGATCAGCCCTGAATGGCCCCGCCTTGCTGCTCTATTGCCTTTTTATCCCCCAGGATAAAAGCCCTGACCCCTCCAAGCCAGCCCTGACCCTGTCCCGAGGCAGGGCCCTGCACACAGCCTGTCTGCAGGGACACAGCAGTAACTGCAGTGGTTCAGCTGCTCCATAAAACCAGGACCTTGCATAATCCCAGCACATTCACTCTTGGAACCCCTCTCTGCAGGTAAGACTTCCTCCTAAATCCTTCACCAGATCGTTTTCTACGGGAATTCCCCCCATTTCAGGTCCATTCCCTACAGTATTCTATGAGATCTTTGGGCTCTCTGCTCCCAGATTCACAGCAAGTCCCTCCTCGTTCACAAAGGAGTTGAAAATTAGAAGTTAGGCTTTGGATGTATCTGTTATTTCATAAAGACAAAGGGGAAAATAAAGTCACCACCCTCTCCCAGATCCCTGGAATATTTAACTTCTGTAATTCTGGTGAATTCCACTAATGAGAGGTGGAGCACAGGTTCCCAGAGAATCCATGGCTGCGCCATCCCTGAAGTGACCAAAGCCAGGCTGGAGCACCCTGGATAGTGGAAGGTGTCCCTGCCCATGGCAGGAGGTGGAAAAAGCTGATTTTAAGGTCCCTTCCGAGCCAAACCATTCCATGCTTTGATGATTCTCCCACTGCAGCACCCAGAACTGCCCTCCCAGCCTACCCAGACACCTTTTGGCTCCAGGCTGACACACGAGAGCTTGTGCACCAAGGAGGCTCAAATCCCTGTGAATACCTTCACAATTTCTCCTCCTTCCACCTCCATGAGCTTCCTGAGGTTGTGGGCGATGTTGTGGGAGTTGGAGCGCCAGTTCAGCAATCCCAGCAGGTCAACTGGCAAGGACACAAAGCAGCAATCAGCAATCCCAGCTTCCAGCTGACTGAAGGGCTGCAGAGCAGCCCAGAGCAAGGCTGGGGGCTATTTTTAGTGTCAGAGCACAAGGAAAAGTCACCCTGAGGTACAGAACGTTACCTTGAGGTGCTGCTTTTGTCTTGGCAAGAGAGAGAAGCTCTGCTATAAATGGAAACCTGGCTGCCATCTGATAACACATTTGGAGACCATTGTGCAGGGTTTTTTGTGGGCTCAAGAGCAGGTGTCTCAAGCCAGGAATTTTATTAGAGTGTATGGCTTATCCCAGGAGCCTTCCAGAGCTGCTGGAAATCTCCCATCATTTACCAGCACATGCTGGGCTCACTCACAGATCACTCTTCATTTTAACCCCTCTGGCAGCAAGGCAGAGTTAATGCACCCCATCACCTGGAGAGCTCAGTCCCAACTGCTGCTCTCTGAACAGGCAGAGGAAAGAAGGGAATTAACCTTAGATATTTAAAATTCTGACAAAACAGACACTGTCACTGACAGGTGACAGTTCCACAGATGCCAACAAACTTGTTGGGTTTAACATCGGCAGTCTGGATCCAATATTTGTGTGAAATGGTTTCCAGAGGCTGCACAAACATCCTGGGAGCTTGTTCTGGCAGCTTGATGGGACATGGCTGCCCCTGACACGTGAGCAGCAAAATTTAAGCTGAAGCTCTCTGCCCAGACACAAAAACCTGCCTGAAGAAAATGCCCCATGCATTTCAACCCCCAGCACAGCCCTACCATTCTGGGTGAGTTTGGTGGAGCAGATGACAGTGGCAATCTGGAAACTGTCCTTTGTGCTGTCCTTCGTGGGGGTGAAGTTGGCCAGAGGGTGCAGGTTCTTCCCTGAGGGAGCCTCCTTCTCCTCCATCTCTGTTTTGGTGCACGGAAGGGTCAAATAACTCCTCGCATCTTCCATTTTCTTGTTGTCACCCTGTTGGTTGGACACAGCAGAGGGAAGGGTCACGTCCCAGTGAAAACCAGAATGGGGTTCAAACACTTTTTAAATCTCTGTCAATGTTTGAGTTCCTGATTTCAGGGAATAAAGTACCCATACTGCAGATGAACGGAGCTATTTCCAAAGCTGCAGAGTTTAGGAGGATTCCACACCCCCCCCAACCCACATTTTGTAGCTTTCCACTGCTTGGAAAATCAGCCAGGAGAGAGTTTTGATGAGTTAAACATGAGACAAGGCTGGAAATGCCCAGGTTACCTTGTAGACAATCAAATCGTGTTTGCCATCCTGCAGTGTCGTTCCATCTGCATTCATCAGCTTCACAAAGCCCATGCCAAAAGCTCTCTCAGACCTGTCCCTGGCTGCAAACAGGAGAAATCTTCATTAGGAATTGTCTCATTCACGTCCCCACAATCCAAAATGCAGCCCTCTAACCTCGTCAGCAGCTTTATTTAACAGGGAACTGCAGCTACACAAACACATCCTCCCTGGAGCATCTCTCACACACAGTTTCAGAGGTTTTTGTGCTGATAGGTGAACAGATTAATGGTTTGACTCCTTGATCTTCCAGGTCTTTTCTAATTTTAACAATTCAACGATCCTCTGATATAGAGTTCTGTGGATATTTTTGGTTGGGATTTTGGTTTGTGAGCTGTGGATGTGGAAGGATGTCACTGCCTTCAGAACCGGTGCCTTTGAGAACCTTTCAATGGCTGAGTCTCATGTTACTGATCTCATTTCAGGGCTCTGAAGTGATCTGATGGAACTTCTGGCTCTAACTCTCTCATTAGCCTTCAGTTAACCTAATTAGAAATCCTCCTATAGGAAGATCATTAGGAGGCCACCAGGCCTTGCAGTGAATTTTGTGAAATAATTTAAAAGCAACACCCTACACTGAGAAGCCAAAGCAGTAACAAACATTGATAACTTTCTTTTGAGGGGATAAAATGTTTTTGGGGGGCTAAAATGTTGCTCCTTATGAAATTTCAGTTTCAGAACAAAACCAGCATCAAACTTCGTCTGCAGACAGTTCGAATGGTTTTTGGTTTTTTGCTTGCCACAGAACTGGGAATAAGTGAAGTGAGCAAAAAAAAAATCCACAGCATTGGGAAAAAGCAGAAATGGAAGTTCTACACTCAGAGAGAACGGGAGGAGCACAGCAATCCTGCAGGTGTCCCTTCCTGGTACTCACACTCCTGGGACGAGCGGTGACGGAACGTGAACCTCAGGTGGCAGCGACTGACTTCTTCTATGGCAATGGCCACCTGCAGAGGAGAGTGATGCCTTGAGTTTTAACTTCTATAATTTAAAATCCTGTCCTGTCTAGAGTAGAACTCTGATGTTTCTTGTAGTCTGAGCTGCTGCTCTCTCAGGCCAGACAGACACAACAAAGCCTCTCCAGGCCTGCCCTCCAAGGACACCCGGCCTGTCCTAGGCCCAAAATGTAAACCAACATCTTGGGAAGGGGGGGTGAGCTTGGGGAAATTACATCATTAACTGAAGCTTTAATTGGAGAATTAAACTTGATATGCAAATGGACCAAGCTTATAAAAGTGTGAAGAACTCGTGACCTGGGGTCCATCTTGGGGTCCATCCTGGCAGTAACCTCGGGCACCCCAGGGTGCACCTTTGAAGGCCCTTCAAATAAACCCCCACCTTTATTCCCTTACTCCTGTCCAGTCTCTGTTTTTTAGGTGGCCTGATAAGGCATCAAGAGCACGATAAAAACACAGCATTTTCCCTGTCCCCCGCCCTCCCCAGCACGTTCTGGTGCTGAGGCACCTGCTGGTTCTAAATGAGTCCTGGTTTCTCCACGAGGGAAGGAAGACAGCAAATGACAGAGCCGTACCTTGACGGTCTCGTACCAGCAGGGCTGCTTGACTTGGTAATACACCACGGACTTGTACTCAGAGACTCCCTCGTAGCCAGCCCCAGGGTAGATGGCTTTCTTTGGACAGAACACAAGGGGACAGGGGAAAAAGGTAAATACGGAGTATTCTGATGGTAAATGTTCAGAGGCCGTCAGAGGCCGTCCTACCTCCTGCAGGTTCCCGTCCTCGTCGTGCACAGACATGGTGACCTCGACGTTCTTGGGGGTTTTCTTCTTGCCTTTGTCAAACTCCCCCTGGATCAGGGTGACGTAGATGTCATTCCGAACGTCACCTGCAATTCCCAGTGTTCAATGAGCTGGTTTCTCATTCCCAGTTTGACTGGTTAACATTTAACACCCTTGGGTAGCATGTTATCCTCATTTTCCTCTTACCCTTTTGGTAATTACCGACACCCGACATCAAATTATTGCATCCCCATCTCAAATTACACAAAATCTTTTCAAATGAACCATTTTCCTTTTTATAAACCTCTGTCCTTATGGTTGCTTCTTTTGTTTTTAATTTAATGAGCTCTATACGGTTAAATCCACTCTGAATGGGTGGGTCAAACCCATATGCAACAAAAATCCCTTTGACTAAAGAGACATTTTCTCCCAAAAACTCCGTAAACCTTCATCATAAATCATAAATCATTTTGCCATAAGAAAGGAAACTCATGTTTTCACTTCTCGTGACAAAAAAATTTAAAAATCTAGAAATTTGAAGAAAAATAAAAAAGTTTTCAGATAAAAATTAATCTTTTTTTAAAAAAATATATTATTTTCTAACAGAAATTCTAGAATTTCAGGTGGCTCTCTCCCTGAAATGTGGAGATTTCAGGAATGTGGAAGCACACGGGACCTACCAGGAAGGATGATCTCAGGGAACCCCATTTTTCGAGCCACTGCAGTGGATCTGTCTACGAGGTGGGAAAAATCCTTCTGGACCTGAGCCAGATCCCCAGGGAGCAGCTTCAGGGAGACCCAGAGACCTAAGAAAAAGGAGATAACACTTATTTACTGCAAAAAATGTTGCAAACCCATGAAATTGAAGCCTGTGCTTCCAAAAAATGGTGTTTTCATGAGAACTCCATGTCCCAATCTGGTTCTCTCTTGCCCAGTTCTCCACCTCCCTAACGCTGAGTAAGACTCTGCTGGCAAGACGATTCTCTGAAGTAAAACCCAAACTTTCAGAGATGAATACTGGGTGTTTTTGAGCCAAGGAAGACCAGAAAAATCTGGAATAATGTGATTTAACCCCAAAGCCATTTGGGATATGCAGCCACGTCCACTTACCAAAATTTCAAGCCCATAAACCAGTTTTATTTTAAAGGTGTTTAAAAATATTGCCCTTAGACATATTACTAGCAAGCAAGAGAGGAGCTGGAAGAGCTGTTCTCATGCAAGTTTGATTTTATCTGGTTTTACCCAGATTTTAGCTCCATGTGATGGGGTGACAAAGGGACAAAGTGACAACCATGGCACAGACCACGCACTGGGCTCGGGGAAGGGACTGAACTCCACCAAACCTTGATCTCTGGACGTTCACCATCCATTTATTCCCCTGCAGAGCAGGGAACCTTCCCCAGCCCGGGTTTCCCCCAGGCTGCACCTTGGCCTTTGTGGTTGACCTCCTTGGCGGCGATGACTTTGTTGAAGACGGCGGTGAGGGGCTCATTCTCGCCGATGACGTGGGAGGTGATCAGGGGGGACATGATGAGCTGCCGCTGCCGGATGTAGGTCTCCATGGCAATCCTGGGCAGGAGGGCCACAAAAACCGCATCAGGAAGCTGGACAGACTGACACCAACCACACCCGAGGAGAGGGCTGGCCAACAGCTGGCTGTTTTCTGAATAAATGTGGGGTTTTTTAAAGGATTCCATGTGGATTTTCATTCCTCCACCTGCACAAAACCCATTTAACCTTCAAACTAGGAAATGCATCCCAGTTCATCCCTCAGGTCTACGGTCAGTAACACTGACCTGAGGATTTAAGCCCTGACTTCAGGTTTGCCTCAGAGCTGTCCCTACGCAGATTAACTACTGCTAAGTTAATATAAATTAATATAAATTAATAACTGCTGTGAGGTCACCTAAGTGACAAAAATCCATCCCTAGTCACAAACAAGACTACTGAGGTTTGGATCTTGACCCTGACTGTACCCACAGCATCAATAATGAGGGAGAAATGAGGCTGCCCACCCTGGTGGCCAGCTGGGGGTCTGCACTCAGCCTCATTACAGCGGAAGAAAAATGAGAAAAAAACCCAAACCAACAAAACAAAACAAAACAAATCAAACAAACAAGCAAAAAAAACCCAAAAAAAACCCCAAGAAAAAAACCCCAAATCCAAACAATTAAAAAACAAACCAACAAACCAAAAAACCCTAAACAAATAGAAAATAACCAAACAAACCCACAAAAAGAAGTAGCAGACTAACATCATTCTGCAAGGGAAAAGCCATCCTTCCAGGCCCTGAAAGGGCAGGGGAACAAACCCAAATCTCCCCTGAAAATACCTTGTGATAACAAGTGGCTGCAGCCAATGCTTTGCTATATTTAGGGCTGTAACAACAGGGCTGAGTCTACCCAAACAAGATCCATTTTTGTTACTTTAATGTGCCAAAAAAGTGAGCAATCAGAGCAGGCAGAACAAACACACAAGTCTAACTCTCAGTGCAGAAATGCAGAAGTCATTTGGGCTGGAATTTCTTCCCCAGGAAGAGGGAGAAATCCCTTCCCTACTGACTGACCCTGACAAGGAAATGTGGGAAGGGGAGGGGCAGCACAGAGGGTCTCACACAGCAGTGATAAAGAACTGTGTCCTTCTCAGTCTCTCTGAAAATCCTGCTTTTCAAGCCCCCAATAATTTTGAAAGTCACATCCCCCAGGCCCCACAACATTATTTTGCTCTGTGCTCCTCTTCCTCACCCCACAGGTACCCAGGAATTCCAGCTGCGCTGCCAAAGCCCCCAAGCAACTGAGCCTGTCACAGAGACTGAGGGAACAAAGCTCCTGAGGGGTCACAGAAACCTCTCCCTGCAGAGAGCTGCCTCAGCTGATCTTTTTGCCGAGCCCCTGGGGCTCTGCCAGGCTCCCACACAAATCTGCCCTTCCCCAGAGGACAACTGCTTCAGGCAGAGGTGGGGAGAGCTCTGGAGCCCAGTACTCACTGCTGGAAGGGGATAAAATGCTGCTTTTCCTCGTCGTCCACCTTGCCATGGATGATGTCAGTGATGTCCATCACTGCAACGACACCAGAGCATCACTCAGAGCTGCCAGGAGCCCAGAGAGAGCTTTTCCCTCTCAGAATAGAAACAACAAGGGTTTATCTTGGGCCAGTGTCACTCAAAACAAGGGCTCTGAGCAACGTGGGATAGTGGAAGGAGTCCCTGCCACAGCAGGGGTGGAACTGGATGGGATTTAAGGTTCTTTCCAATTCCCAAAAAATCTGGGATTCTGTGACAGCAACAGAGCATCACTCTCATTTTCACTTTTTTAAAAGCACCTTTTCACTGATGTGCAGGTCAGCCCACAGCAGTGAGTGTGAATACACTGAATGTACTCTGATAAAATACACCCTCTGAGAAAAACCAGGTGGGACTCAGGCATTCCAAGGCAAAGAAATTCCACTTATATTCAAATGCTGCTTCTTTGGAAATTGATTTCCACCCTGGATTTCAAGCAAGTCCCTTCACAAGGAATCCCAGGAATAAAATAAGAACTGGGAGTCTGGTTCACCAAGGCTCCTTTAGAACCTCCAGCTTTATCCCATGAGTCCCGAGGAGTAAATCCCCCCCGATAAAGCCCTGGTAATTCTGCTGCAGCCGTGGCAGCCTGTTATCTTTGTAGGAGGTGACAGAAGAGAGCAGTGACAGTGTTTGATCTCCAGCTACAACCTTCACTAAAGGTCCTGGAGCAGACAATTTATCCCCTCTGGAGCAGAGATGCTGCCCCTGGCAGCTCCCAGCCGTGCTGGCACTTACAGCACCCAGTTCCCAGCTGTCCCAGTCCCTCCCTGGGTTTCCTGGGCCGTGTCCCCAGGCCCGAGTGCCCACCTGCCACGCCGAAGGGCCTGCGCAGCCCGCAGGTGTGCTTCTTGCCATCCTTCAGCTCCATGTGCCCCACCCGCACGATCTGGCACACCAGGCTGATCCTGGGCCTGATCAGGTCAGAGCTGCTCAAGTCCTGAAAAAGATTTCGAGTCAAGTTCCATCAACGTCCTTTCTGAGAGGAAAAGAAGACACAGGGAGGGGGAGGTTGGGTTACACACAGGTAAAAATTGGGGCGTTCTGGATCTGGAGAGAGACCATGAGGGGGATGGAGAGANGGGTGGGATTCAGGTCCCTCCCAACCCAACCTGTTCTGGGATTCTCTGCACTTACAGTAAACACTGCTTGGAGGTTATTCAGTTTCTCAATTTCTTTAGGCATCCCATTGCTGCCCCAACGAACCAGGTAATTTTCACTGCAAAGAAAGAGAGAAAAAAGAAATTTAAAGAAATCAACACCTGACATCTCCATTTCCTGGCAAAAGCCCCAAAGCATTTTGATCTTGTAGGAATATTTGACAAATCTTTTATCCCAAAATGCCTCTGAAGTGACTCATTTACTGGAGGCAGGATGGGGTGAGCCCTGGCAGCTGCTTCCCTGGACAATTCCAGCTCCTGATAACTGCAGTGATGGACACAGAGTGTTCCTGACACGGAACTGCCTCCCTGATAAAGTTCCTCACATCTTCCCTAACTATTTAGATGTGAACTGGCACTGACTGGACAGTAAACACCACATAAATCCATGATTTATTGGGAAACAGTTAATCAAATGCTTCATCAAGGCTTGTGACCACAGCAGGAAAAATTAAGAATATAAAAAGACAATCTGGGATTTTGGCCAGTGTATTGCAGAAATGCCCAGCTTTAAGAAGTGGGCCTGGACTTCCTGTCTCTCTGAAACTAATTCCAGAGTAATTGGAATTAATTTTCTCCCAACTGAGGCAGCAACCAACAGCACTGGGAAACGTCTGCTGGATCTCCCTTTCTAACCCCTGTTGACTACTTCAGAATGATCACCTTGACTAAATTCCTTAAGAATCTCCAAAAAAAAGCCCCTACCTGATGAATTTGGAGAGATCTGGGTCGTAGAGGCTCATCAGCAGCTCTGCATCTTCCCCAATGTTGCAGACAAAGTTCTTGAAGTTCACGTAGAGGCTGTAAGTGTGCGTGGAGTTGAATATTGGCTGCCCCCGGAGGTCCAAACTCTGCTGCAGGGACTGCAAAGAATTTCATATTTCCACTAAATTTTATATTTCCACTAAAAACAAACACAGGAGAATTTGGTTCTGCTGCCAAAGGAGCACAACATTAAGAAGAATATAAAATACAGTGGGCACAGTGACTGAAGAAGGCAAATCAGGGCCACCAGAGGTACCTTCTCCTCCTGGATCCTCTCATCAATCCTCTTGGATGCAGTTTCGTGTGCCTTGAAGAGGGAGATGGTGCTGGTTTCATCTGGGTCCAGGATGTTCCCGTTGTCATCCCGGACAACCAGGTCCAGACCCAGGATCCTGGACAGTGCCAGGAGACAAAAAAAATGCCAGAATGTGTGAGAAGCAAAGATCAAATCACTGCCCAGGGCTGCCAGTGCTCAGCAACTCCGTTCCTTGGAATAACCTCACTCACTGCGGGTTTTCCTGGCTCAAAATACGTCTCTCCCCCTTTTTCCCATTAAAGGGAGATGGAATTAGCCAGGTAACTCTATCCTACAGTGACATCTCCCCTATTCCTGCTTAAATGGCTTTGTTTCAAAGGTGGATGAATATTTACCAAGCTCATGGACGGCAGCTGATTGTTATTCTTTGCCATAAGCTGCTTCTTAACTCACTTATCTGACCTGAATCAAGGCTGACAGCAGAAAAATGAGTCCTGGAGACTGCAAACCACTGAGGGCTGGAGTTCCTATGGAGTCCTGCCCCTCAGCTGCTGACAAAGCAGGGTATTTCCCCACCATCATCCAAATCCAGGCACAAACTGTGCTCCGAGGGAAAGGCCAGGATTTGTGCAGAATTAAGAGAGGAGAATTCCTGCCAAGGCACAGAGAACTGTGGCATATCTAGAACCTCCTGCTCCATGCCCTCCTGCCAGGTGGCCACGTCATCATGGGGACTCCAAGCTGCCATTTCACCCCTTCCAAGGAAAAAATTAAGCCTAATTCAGTGCTTGGTTTTGCATTAAGAGCCTCTCCTGGGGTTTGGGACTCTCCCCTGCCCTCCAGGCACAGTTTGGAGCTCACCTGTTGCCATAGTCAATCTTGGCAGTGACTTTCTTCTTGAGCTCAGCCAGCTCATCCTTGGGCAGGGTCCCAGAGAGGATTTGGGATCTCCACTCTATAAGGCTGTAGGTGAGCTGCTGCACGTGCCTGAACTGCGTGGCCTTGTTGTTCTGCAGGCAAAAAAAGGCAATTTTAAGCAAGGCAAACCTGGAAACCTCAGCTCAGCAACCCTTCTGAAATGTGTGCAGCTCCAGCACCACACAAGTGTTATTTAACTAAAAACACCTGGCCCTTTATGACACCACAAGATCAGAGCCACGCAGTAAATTCTGCAGCACTTGGCACTGCCAAGGTTTAAGTGCCTTTGAGATCTTTAAGTGTCCTTAAGGGCTTCACCTTTCTCTGGGACATTATTTCAGAAAAACCTCACCCACTAAAAATAGGCCTCTGGTGCTTTCCAGCACCTCCAGACTGCTCTGATGGAGGCTTTTATAAAAGGGACAGAGAAGTGATGTTAAATGACCACAACTGAACAAGGACACTGAACAAGACATCAAAATGTGCCTGGTGAAGAGCTCCCTCCTGCCATTCCTTCTGTTATCATCTCTAATCAATGAAAATACTTCCCAGGCCCTTTACTGGTTCCACCCTCATAAAATCAGTGCCATCCACACACCTCCAAGCTCCAGGGCTGTAATTAGACACGGATATGAGGTAACCCACCCTGTTTGTGGCAATATGTGCTCAGATAAGTAAATAAGCTTTTAAAAGTGTCAGCTAAGTGATTTAAACCACTAAAAGGGAGCCCAGGCCTCAGCCCCTGTCTGCCACCAGCGAGGCAGCTCCTGGGAGGATTCTGACTCTTTTCACATGGAAGTGGCACAAATCTGGAGTTACTGGGACAGGGCTGAGGTTGTTCAGCTCCCAAGGGCCGTGGGGAGGGTTTGGGTCACATCTTCCCCCCAGCCTGTGGCCCTTTGCTGGTGCTCACTGGGGTCTGGCTGGGCTGGAGCTGTTCATGGTGAACTGCAAACCCCGCTGCTCCCACACTGCACAAACAGAGCCTGACTGAAATTATTTCCCCATTCCCATCTCTGCAAAGAACCGGAATTACATAAATCACTCCTATTTGCCCCAAATTTAAAGGGATAAACAATGATCTTCCCTTTGTTTTGGGTGAGCACCAAGGTGCTGACAATGGCCTACTTGAGTTTTTAGCTCTATAGGAAGGATATTAGAGATGTATTTAATAAACAAAGAAAAGGCATTTTCTTGCATAAAAATACGTGCAAAGAGAAGGCAACTTCTGTGAATTATCAGAGCAGACCTCAACTTGACCTGAGTTATCTCCACAGCTAATTCCTATTAACTAAAGCAGTTAAAAACTCTCCCGTTTTTATACTTATTTTGCAGTGGAGATAAAGCCACTGCTGCAATGAAACCCACAGAAATTAAAGAAGTGAAATTAAATACTGCCAAAATAAAAAATCCCCTCATGTTCCCTTCTTCTCCTCGAATGCCTCCTTCCTCCTTTAGCTTTTTTTTAAAGTTCTTTTAATGTGTACTGCAGGGAAAATAAAATAAACTCAAATCCATTTTAAACCACAACATTTTCCAAACCTATTTTAAGACTTATATTGGTTAGGAACAGGAACATGAAAGGTTTCTGCTCGTTAAAAAAACAGATTCTGAGGCTGGGATCTGAAAGTTATTCAGAAGTAAAAAATGCCAGGAACAAAACTCTCTTCTCACACAGTAATACCATCACGTAGAGCATCTCATTAAACCGAGAGGGTGGAACAAATTCTTGTGGTTTTGTGGCACACAAACACAACGTATTTGTGGTCTGCTGAATTTTCCAATAGGAAAATTTGCTCTGGGTGCACTCAGTGATTAGAGCTCATTTAAACTCACTCCCTCTTCTTAATTAAAGTATTGGAGCCCATTCTACACAGGCTGAACTCGTTACTGCTCGAAGAAAAATCAAGTTTGACTTTTCAATGCGCCTTAATCACCTTTGAAATAAAGCAACTCACTGGGGACTCATTTCTTTGAGCAAGGAGCATGTACCAGAGGAAAATCCCCACATCCCTGCAGTGCCTCAGCCGGTGACACTGCTGAGGTGACTCCTGTGGGCAGGGATTTAGGACATGAGAGCTCCTTCCCCACCTTACTGAGAGCTCCAGACATGGGAGGCCTTGGAGCAGCCAAGAAATTCCTCCTGTGGGGCAGCTCCTGCTCTGGGACAGGGACAGACCCAGGGAGCGGCTGGAGCTGGGCCAGGGAGGGTCAGGCTGGAGAGCAGGGAAAGGCTTTTCCCTCAGAGGGTGCTGGCACTGCCCAGGCTCCCCGGGGAATGGGCACGGCCCCGAGGCTGCCAGAGCTCCAGGAGCGTTTGGACAGCGCTGCCAGGGATGCCCAGGGTGGGATTTTGGGGTGTCTGTGCAGGGATAGGGGTTGGATTGATGATCCCAGTGGGTCCCTTCCAACAGGACATTCCATGATGTGGCTTTTGACAAGTCCCATCTCCCCCCAGAGCACATCCCCGATCCCCTCCCTTTGCCTGTTCCCTGCCTGGGCCCAGGACACTCCGGGTGGGGATCAGCCAGCCCAGGAGGCACCTACAGCATTCCTGGCACAGCAGAGCTCAGCCCTGCCCAAAGCTGTGTCCAAACTCCACAGTTCTGTGCCCAGCTGGGTTTTCCTGCCCTCACACAGGGCTGGCACAGGACAGGCAAAGCAGGAGCCTGGATTTTCCAGGTGAGCTGTGACTCCCGCCCAGCCCTGACACCCCTGACACGGTGCCAGTGTGACCTGTGCCAGTCCCTGCTGCCCCAGGGCTGTGTCACGCACAGCTCTGAGCCCAGAGAACCCCCCCTCAGCCCTGTGATCCCACACCTGACAGCAGAACACTCTGAGCCCCTCTCAAGCCCCACTTCACCGTTCAATTCCGCACCATCCAGAGGCACAGAGTGCCCTGCACAGAGCCCAGGCTCAGCTCACCTGGGAAGAACATCGACCCCCGAGGAGAACTCACCACGTACAGCTTGTGCCAGATCACTGCCCACTCCCTCAGCGTGGAGGTGAGCTCCTGGCCAAGGGGCAGCTCACTGGGAATCACCGTTTCGTGCTGCCTGGAGAGAGAAAAAGGAGAAAATCAGAGAAAGGTTTCACACTCAGGGTTAAAACTTAAAGGAAAACACCCTTTTTTGATAAATACATAAAAGGAAATTCCAGAGGGGTTGATTTCCATTCAATTCACTCACACATGATGCCAAGACCCTTAAGTTGTTCCCAACACACACATCCACATTCATCATCCATTTTTAATGCAAAATGCTTCAAGCCCCTTTCACTCCTGTAATTCCCAGTGGATCCATCCCAAAACCAGGATAAAGAGACAGAAATTAAGTTTGGAAGAATCCCCACTTGCAATGCTAACAGTTACTTGAAAATAAAAGCTAAAAAAGAAGTGTTTTATAAAGTTCCTTCCTTCGCAGCTGCTGTTTTGCTCTCACTTAATGAGCACAGACCCAGCTCGAGGAATCCAACGAGGAGTCATTTCCTCCAGTGTTTTCCAAGACAGGAAGGAATCCACGCTCCTGCTGGGCCTTGGCTGCGAGCAGGAGTCTGTTATGACTTTCAGGAGTCCCCAGAGGAGCTGGACCGACCCTCCCCACTACTGACTTGTGCAGCAGAGCTTCCTTAATTCTGCAAATCATCTCCTGCAGCCCCTACTCCCAACTGCTCTGGTTTGTCAGAGCTCTGAAAATGAATTTATGCAGCTCTTGTCCAGCCCAGGGGGTACACCCTGTGTTTGGGACAACCACAGCTACTTAAATTGGTTATTTTTGGGTTTAAACGAGATGAAATTCCCTGGGTTTTGCTGCCAAAGAAGTGCCAACCTACCCCCGGTCCTTCACGATGGCCTCTTTCAAATGGATATAAGTTTCTGGGAAAATGCCCTAAAAATAAAGAGAGAAATGAAATAAATCAATCCTACCGTGGGATAGGGTGTGACAAGAACATATGGATTGATGATCAGGGGGAAGGATTGGGAAGGAAGGGGGAAGAAATGTCCCAGTATGCCAGGAAAAAAGGACAGAGAGGAGCAGCAGGTTCCATAGTGGCAACTCAGAGAAGCTGATTCCTTGTTTTACTCTAATGGCCTTCATCTTCCCACAGGAAATGCTGTAAATTCCTGAAAATTATCAGTATTGCCATGAAATATTCCTGGAGTCCTCTGGCAGGCTGCCCTGTGCTCCCTAGAAAAGCTCCCACCATCGGCATCTGCAGAAATTCCCAAATTTCCATTGTTACAGAGAAACCTTCCAGGAATGCTGGAATCCTTTCCTGTTCCTTTTCACTCCTCTCTGTCCCTAAAAATAGAGGCTGTGGGGATGTTACCACAGGAGAGGTGCCAGCATTCCTAGGGGAACCTGGATTTTCAGGCAGCTTCCAGCCCAAGCTCCAGCAGCTTGGCTGAGACTCAGGGATGTGTAATTCTGGAATATTTTCCAGTCAAAACTCTGATATTCCCATTAAATGTAACTAATGCTGGATGTGCACAGTTCTCAGCATCATAATAAAGCAATAAAATTGTGTATGGAGATGAGAACAGTTAGTTTTGGAAGTTCCAACTGCATTCCTTGGGCTTCCAGTGGAGGAATACCCAAATCATGGCTCTGAACCTTCAGCTCAAGGCCATTTATTTCTGTCACTGAGGAAAGGACACAGTGGCCACGAGTCCTGCGTGATGTTAAGACAAGAAACACAGCAGTTTTCAGCACCAGATGGGGTCTGGAAAGGTGTGAAATTAAAATTTAGAGTCACCCAAAAGTAAGGTCGTACCTTCTTCGATTTATTTCGCAGTGTGTATCCTCGGTACCAGCCTGGCAAAGCAAACACAGATATTTTTATTTAATTATTTCCCACTGACAGCGATTAAATACAAATCGTAATTCTCGCCACCTTTCTACATCAATTAGATGTAGAAAAAAAGCATCAATTTATCGAGCTTCTAATTTGGGACTCACTCCTGTGAAGACACCTCTGTTTGCAGGAGCTGAGCTCCCGGCCCTGGCACAAACCCTGTTTATCGATGTTACCTTGGCAGGAGCTAAAACCTGTAAGATAAAAGCAGTAAGTGTGATGGCCAGGCCTCAGGAGCAAATGTCACTGAGAGAACATTTCTCCTCTCTGTGGCACCTGGGGGTTAACCAGGATTTCCATGGAATGGGTTGGGTTGGGAGGGACATTAAAGCCCATCCAAGGAGATTATGTCCAGCTGAGTGGCAGCATCGAGAAGGCAAAGGGGTTTAAAGGAATAATCAGGCAAAGAAAAGAGGAGGGGAGGCTGGTTTCTTTGGGTTCGTTTTTATTTTTTTTTTGTGGTTTTGTTGTTGTTCCCCATCCCTATATTCCCATACTTATCAAAGAAGTTTTCATAAGGAACCATGGATCTGACACTCCTCGACCATGCCTTAGAGTTTAGAATGGTTTAATTAGTATTTTATTGAGGATTCTTATGTGCATGTGGTTGTGTTTGGCCATTTATTTATCTTCTGAAGTGCAGTTTTGTCCCTTTCTCTAACAATGAGGAGGAACCCCAACCACACAACCTCCAATAGTGCCCTAATAAGTTCAGAGGAAAGAAGAAATTCCATTTCTTTCCACAGGAGGAAAACAAGATTACACATTGCTCATGGAGCGATGGATGAGGTCCTGGATTAGGGATGAGCAGATTTAGGTTCTATTTTTATCCAAGTTGTCATTAACTGAACGGGAAAGCACAAGTTACCCCGGGTGGGATACAGAGCTCATGGAATTTATCAGGAGTGATTCCAATCCCATTTGACACGTTCAGCCCTTCAGCACAACTTCCTCCTGTTTCAGAGGGCCCCTTGGTGTTGCCCCCATTCCTGTAAAATATTTTGCAATCATTGCATAAAAGCACGTCGGGTGTGATTATGCAAAGCTGTTTCTGCAAGCACCTCGTGCAACTTTTATCGGAATTCTGCTCCCATTTTCAATAACTTTATCCATCCCTTTCACAGGAATGTCAGTCTCTGGGCAGTGGTCGATTAATTACAGAATTTCTTCTTTAAAAAACCCAAAATCTGCTTAAACCTTCAGAGGAATGAGAGAATGTGTAAGTGTTTGAGTGTTTTCCCCAAGCAGAGATGGGCTAAAAATGGAGAAAGGTTTTTCAGTTGATGATGACATGGAAAATTTCAGCTGCTACAACACTCAGACTGAAATCTGAGTTAAAACAAAAAAAAGCAGACTTGCAAAGTGATATTGAAAAGTTTCGGGTTGTTGTTTTGTTGGGATTTTTAAAAATGCATCAGGTCCTCAATTTTAGCCTCCATTAAATGGATTTTATGCGGTATGGAAAAGGAAAATCTAAGGAAAATACTCAGATGATGATAAAGTTCTCCCTGGTGATGCAAGCCCAGGTCACGTGCTGGACCACAGGTCCTTGTTCCTCCTCCTCGGGGCCCTGTCCCGCCCCACAGCACACTCAGGGCATTGCTTCACCCTGCACAGCGATGGCTGAAACCAGGAACAAATTCAAGGTAAACTCCTTCTCAGCAGGAGCAGACACTGCCAGGGGTCACGGTATGTGAGCACACATTCCTTCCTTCCACCCACAGCGTGGCTTTTCCCACAGCTTGCCTGAAGTACTACAATTAATAATAATAATAACAACGATAAATCCTGTGGATCAGGAGAGATTCCCCTCAACAGCAACGTGTCCTCCCAGCTCCCTGCTCAAGGACAGCCTCCAAAGTCCTGGAGGCAGCAAGTTTCCCTTCTTTTCTTGGATTCTGCAGCATGTGCAGAGCGCTGAATCCTTGGCAGGCAGAGGAGCAGGCACTGCGTGTCTCGTTATCAGGGGAAGGAGGAATTTTGTACCTCGTGCCCTTCTGCAGCCAGAGACAGGAGGGGAAAACAGAACCTTGCCCTGCAGAGTGGGACCTGAACGAACAGCCCTGGGCTCTGCAGAGGGTTTGGCTGTATCTGCTTTAAAGGGAAAGGGACCCAAGAAAAGATCTGAGAGCTCTCGGGTGTCCCTACACAGATTGTGTTTGGCACAGAGAAGCGTCCCTGGAAGGGTTTCCAGCCCTGAAAGTGTCCAAGGCCTTCCCCTGGGATAGGGGAAGGTGTCCCTGCCCATGGGAGGGGGTGGCACTGGATGATCTTAATGTGCCTTCCAACCCAAACCATTCCATGACTCCATGGACATCAGCTTGTGCTGGAAATATTTGGAACCTTCAGCTCAAACTCCTCAGTGGTTTCCCTCTCTTGTCCTTCCCCATGTCCTTTGTCCAAGCTGGGGCTGCATTCCCAGGGATGTCACCCCCTGATGGATGCCTGGCACAGGGGAGCTGCCGGGAAGGAAAATGAATCACACCCCGTGTTATCACCCCGTGTTATCACCCCGTGTTATCACCCCCTGCGTTATCACCCCCTGTGTTATCACCCTCTTATCTCCTTGGGTGCACTCACCTTCCACCCCAACTGCATCAGCCCAGTTGGGGCTTGGAAAACACGAGGCAAAGCGTGTACAGGACAGGGGAAAACAGAGCTTTACTGACACAAGGGCAGTGCCAGAGCCTCACCCCAAATGTGGGTGGCATTTTGGGGTGTCTGTGCAGGGCCAGGGGCTGGACTGGATGATCCCTGCGGGTCCCTTCCCCTCAGGGTATTTTGTGATTCCAGCCTTTGCCAGAGGCCTCCCCCTCTGCACAGCAGTGCCAGCACCCCCGAGCAGGGACTGTGCAATTTGAAGGGGTTCCCTGGCCCCGTGAGGCAGCACAGGAGCAGCTCCTGACTGCGGGGACTGCCCTGAGGCTTTGGGAGCCACCTCAGGAGAGGTTTGTGCAGCCCAGAGCTGCCCCAAAGCACACCCAAAATTCCCTTTATTGCCCCTGCCTCCCAGCCAGCTCCTGCAGCAGCTCGGCTCTATCAGTGTTGTGTCTCCCAGCCCTGGGAACCCGATAACATTTATTGCTAACACCAAATCCCAGCAGAACCACCAGATCCCAGCAGGGAACACACCAGATCCCAGCGAGAACACACCAGATCCCAGCGAGAACCCACCAGATCCCAGCAGAAACACCAAATCTCAGCAGTACCACCAGATCCCAGCAGTACCGCCAGATCCCAGCGGGAACACACCAGATCCCAGCAGGGAACACACCAGATCCCAGCAGAAACACCAAATCCCAGCAGTACCACCAGATCCCAG
>VZRR01000680.1:0-12377 GCA_013398015.1 Oreocharis arfaki | reverse complement strand
GGTCAGGCTGGGAGGGGGCTCAGCTCAGCTTTTAGATTCTTCCCACCCGAATTATTCCACGATTCCTCGCCTGGCTGAGGGCCGGGGGTCGTAACAAGCCCGTGGTTTGTCCCGCAGCACCTCGTTCTGTGCGGAGCACGCCCGGCGGAACGCGCTGGCGCTCCAGGCTCAGGTGAAGAAATCCAACCCCGGGCCCGTGGGCGAGACCCTCCTGTGCCAGCTGAGCTCCTACGCCCGGGCAGAGCTGGGCTCCCAGAGCACGGAGAGCAGCCGGAGCGAGGCCAGCCGCATCCTGGGTAAGGACTGAACCCAAAGGCACTGCCCAGAGGCTGCTCTGTGTGGGAAAGCCAAGAATGTCCTTTCTTAAATCCTGTGGGAAGAAGATCCAGTGGTCTGGGAGTAAAAGCAGGGGTTTTGTAAAGCCTGGTGTGTCTCGCCTGCGGAGAAATCACGCTGCCAGACCCAAATCCTGCAGGTTTAGCATGGAAATGTTAGTGGGGCTGCTAAATACTGCCACCAGAATTCCACGGTTCCTGGGAGGGCTGGAGCATCGCTCCCAGTGTGTTCTGCCTGTGCTGAGCTGGGAGGTTTCCTGTTGTCTCCTGCTCCATGTCCCTCACTCGGAGTTTTGGGTGGAGAATTCCCTCTTGGCACGAGGCAGAGCCGGCTCAGCTGCAGGGGGCTGAGCTCCAGGGCCATCCTGGGATGTGGGACAGGGTCCTGTGAGTCCCGGTGCTGTGTCTTGCAGATGAGGACAGCTGGAGTGACTGCGAGCAGGACCCCGTCACCGTGGAGCAGACGTGGCGTGGGGACCCTGACAGTGAGGCTGACAGCATCGACAGCGACCAGGAGGATCCCCTCAAGTAGGTTGGGGAGTTAAATCCGTGTTACATTCTGGGGTGGGGGGCTCAGCCTGGAAAAAAGGCTCAGGGGGAACCTTCTGGCTCTCCACAACTCCCTGACAAGAGGGTGCAGCCGGGTGGGAGTCGGGCTGTGCTCCCAGGAAACAAGAGACAGGACAAGGGGAAACGGACTCAGTCTGTGCCAAAGGAGGTTCAGGCTGGACATCAGGAGGAATTTCTTCATGGAAAGAGTTGTCAGGCACTGGAACTGCCCAGGGAGGTGGTGGAGTACCCCATCCCTGGAGGTGTCCAGGGAATGACTGGATGTGGCACTTGGGGCTCTGGTGTGGGTCAATCACAGGTTGGACTTGATCCTGGAGAGCTTTTCCAGCCCCTGGGATACCTCTATGATTCCATGGTGGCTGCTACACATGTGTTAGGTGTTCAGGGCTCCCTGTGGCTCCAGGGGACAGTGGTTATGTTAAAAAGGTGATGATAGCAGTGGTTTTTCATGGGTTTGTGCCCACGTGGTTTGTTGGCTGTCCTGGAGCTGGGGTTTTCTGGGAAGCATTTGCTGCCAGTCCTCTTCCAGAGTGGGGTGGATCGCTCGGCAGCTTCTCTGGGGGATCCTTTCTCTTAAAAAAAGGCTGAAATTGAGTATTTCAGCTCATCACTTGCTGATGGTGTAACCCAGAATGTTCCCAATAACATCAGTGTTGTTTGGGAGGGGGGAACAGCCCAGAGGGACCTCCACAGCCTTTGGGAGAAAAATCTTGAGAGTGCCCCACACCCTTCAGAGAATCAGGCCTTGAGGGACTCCCAAATCCTTTGGAAGAATAATCCTGAGAGACTTCCCCCCAGCCTTTGGGGGTTCAGCCTTGAGAGACCCCCACACCCTTCGGGAGAGCAGCCCTGTGGGACCCCTGCACATGATTTGGGGTTTAGCCCCAAACGACCTCCACACCCTGTGTGGCAACAACCCCAGGGGACCCCCACACTCTGAGGGGGATCAGCCCCAAGGGACCCCCACACCCTGAGGGGGATCAGCCCCAAAGGAGCCCCACACCCTGAGGGGGATCAACCCTGCGGGACCCCCACACCCTGAGGGGGATCAGCCCCAAAGGAGCCCCACACCCTGAGGGGGATCAGCCCCAAAGGAGCCCCACACCCTGAGGGGGATCAGCCCCAAAGGAGCCCCACACCCTGAGGGGGATCAGCCCCAAAGGAGCCCCACACCCTGAGGGGGATCAGCCCCAAAGGAGCCCCACACCCTGAGGGGGATCAGCCCCAAAGGAGCCCCACACCCTGAGGGGGATCAGCCCCAAAGGAGCCCCACACCCTGAGGGGGATCAGCCCCAAAGGAGCCCCACACCCTGAGGGGGATCAGCCCCAAGAGACTCCCACACCCTGAGGGGAATCAGCAGTGTGGGGACCCCACACCTTGAGGGGGATCAGCCCTGAGGGACCCCCACACCCTGAGGGGAATCAGCCCCAAGAGCCCCCCCCACCCTGAGGGGGATCAACCTTGAGGGACCCTCACATGCTGAGGGGGATCAGCAGTGAGGGCCTCCCACACCCTGAGGGGGATCAACCTTGAGGGACCCTCACATGCTGAGGGGGATCAGCAGTGAGGGACCCCCACTCCCTGAGGGGGATCAGCAGTGAGGGAACCTCACTCCCTGAGGGGGATCAGCAGTGAGGGACCCCCACACCCTGAGGGGGATCAGCCCTGAGGGACCCCCACTCCCTGAGGGGGATCAGCACTGAGGGACCCCCACACCCTGAGGGGGATCAGCAGTGAGGGAACCTCACTCCCTGAGGGGGATCAGCCCTGAGGGACCCCCACTCCCTGAGGGGGATCAAACCTGAGGGAACCCCCCACCTTTGGGGGTTCAGCCTTGAGAGACCCCTCCAAACCCTTTTGGAGAACAGCCCCAAGGGACCCCCCACACCCTTTGAGGGTTCATCCCTGAGCAACTCCCAGACTCTTCAGCAGAAAAACCCCACGGGATCCCCACACCCTTCAGGGATCAAACCTGAGGGGCCCCCACACCCTTTGGGGGGGATCAGTCTCCAGGGACCCTCCGAACAGCCCCTCTTCCGTGGGTTTTCCAGGCACGCCGGCGTGTACACGGCCGAGGAGGTGGCTCTGATCATGCGGGAGAAGCTGATCCGGCTCCAGTCCCTCTACATCGACCAGTTCAAGCGGCTGCAGCACCTGCTGAAGGAGAAGAAGCGCCGCTTCCTGCACAGCCGCAAGGGAGAGCACGAGGCCATCGGTGAGCCCCGGGCCTCCTGCCTCATGGCGTGCACAAAAATCTGTTAAAAAAGGGGGGGTTTGGGCCTTTCTAGGGGCAGGTTTCAGAGTGGGGTAAGGGGAGGGTTCCACACTCAGAGGAGGTGTTGCGTTGAGGGGCTTGAGCACAAGGAGAAGGGTCTGGAGAGCTGAGGGAGCTGGGAGGGACTGAGCCTGATGCCTCTTTGGGACTACCTGAAAAGACAAGCTAGACAAAATTAAGAGAATAAAAGCAGTTATATTTATTGAAGGGCCTTCAGGTACTTTTAGGGCAGTCAGAGCCCCCAGAGGCTACACCCAAAATGGACCACGGGGTCAGGGGTTTTTAATACTTTTATAAGTTTGGCCCATTTGCATATCGGGGATTACTCCTCTAATTACAGCTTCAGGTAATGAAGTAATTTACTCCAAGTTTGCTCCCCCCCCCAACTCACTGTTGTTTGC
Organism: Oreocharis arfaki; assembly: GCA_013398015.1. Taxonomy (NCBI): domain Eukaryota; kingdom Metazoa; phylum Chordata; class Aves; order Passeriformes; family Paramythiidae; genus Oreocharis; species Oreocharis arfaki. Next base: position 8,795 of record VZRR01000680.1, on the reverse strand, counting down.
ATTTCCTGGGGCCTGAGACAGTGAGGTGTCCTTGAGTTTCAGGCCTAGAGAGGAATTGTTTTGCCTGACCAGAATGGGAGAACAGCAGCTAACACTCTATATGGAGTTCAGAATGGTGCAGTAAAAAACTACAGGATATGAAAAATATAAAAGCTAAAATCCTAAAGCCTGTAGAAAAGGAAGCTCAGGTGGGACCGTCTCACTCTCTGTAACTCCCTGACGGGAGGGTGCAGCCAGGTGAGGGTCAGGATCTGCTCCCGTGGAACAATGAGACAAGAGGAGATGGCCTCAGTCTGTGCCAGGAGAGGTTTGGGTTCGACATCAAGAGGATTTATTTAGGGAAAAGGTGGTCAGGCATTGGAACTGCCCAGGGAGGTGGTGGAGTCCCCATCCCTGGAGGTGTTCGAGGAACAACTGGACATTGCACTCAGTGTTCTGGTCTGGTTGTCAAGGTAGGGATCAGTCAGAGGTTGGACTCTGATCCTGGAGAGCTCTGCCAACCTGATTCCGTGGTTCTGTGCTGGTGCCGTGCCCAGAGATCCATATCACTGGAGTTCCAAAGCTTGTGCTTTTCTTTGCTCTTCAGAGCTTGCAGCGTTGGCAGGAAATGAGCTGTAATGTTAATTCTGAGACAAAAGTGCTTATTTTGTACTGGGATTTCCTGTTTTTGCCTTCTACGAACAAAAAATATTCATCCGTAAAGCGCTTGGTGTAAGGACAGGAGTTGGTTCCAGTAACACCAGTGCTGCTGTACTGGCATATTCCTCCTTAGCATGGATGCAGCTTTCCCTCTGCCTCTGCTGGCGTTCTCCCCTGTGCGGAATATGCTCTTGGAAGCAGGAATTCCCAGTTCGACAGAGGCAAAACCGAGTTGTATAACTGATCCCAAGTATTGCAGAGCAAAGGACTCTTTTTTCCAGCATCATCCTTTAATAGCTCATCCTGGAAAACGCCATAATTCAGCTCAGGCTCAAGTAAAAATAACCAGGAGTTTGGTACATACCAATTTTGCAGAACTCTTTTTAGCAAACGAGTCAGAGAAAAGCAGATCCCGAGCGTTGCCCTGTAATTACACCAGGAATGCTGGCTGGAAGCTTCCAGAACTCGCACAGGAGTGACCTGGAATTCAACAATCTTCTGTTCTGCTGCTGAAATCACAACGGACGGGAGTGGCCTGAATTATTTTTAAAGGAGGCTTTAAAAATACTCCGTGGGCCCAAGCGTTCCCGGTGCTTGCGGGGAGGTCAGGATGAATTTTGGGATGGAGCCTGCACCTCCAGGCACGTCCCCCAAAGCTGCGCTTCCCCTCGGTCCTGTGGATGGAGCCCTTGACAGCTGATTTGGGCTCTTGATGCCAAGGAAAAACGGGCAGGTGGGTGGAGATTCCTGACTCTTCCTTTGTTTCTGCAGGGAGCAGCCTCCTGACGGGGCCCGAGGGGCTGATGGCCAAGGAGAGGGAGAATCTGAAGCGGCTCAAGTGCCTGCGGCGCTACCGGCAGCGCTACGGGGTGGAGGCTCTGCTGCACCGGCAGCTCCGGGAGCGCAGGGTCCTGGCCACCGACGGCGCGGCCCAGCAGGTCCGTGGGGACATCCTGGATGGGTCTCTCCTCTTGTGTCTTTCTGGGAGGGATCCCAGGCCCTGGCAGATTCCCCCTTCCTGCAAGGACAGCCCCTGGCTGCTGCCCTCCCTGGTTTGGAGAAGCTCTTGGGTTTGTGGGAGCTTCTTGGTTTATTGGCGTCTCCTGGGTCTGCAGGAGCTCTCGGGTCTGTGGGAGCTCTTGGTGCCCACACCTTGAATCCTGGGGTCAGTTTTGGGCTCCTCGCAGCAAGAAAGACACTGAGGGTCAAGTCCGGAGAAGGGAGAGGGTCTTGGGAAGGGACTGGAGCACAGGGAGAAGGGTCTGGAAAACTCCTGAGGAATTGAGGAAGCTGAGGGGGCTCAGCCTGGAGAAAAGGAGGCTCAGGGTATTCGGAGGCTTGGGGATTTGGGGGAGCTCCTGGGTCTGTAGGAGCTTGTGGGTTTGTGGAGGCTCGTGGGTTTGCCAAGGCTTTCAGGTTTTTGGGAGCTCTTGGGTCTGTGGGAGCTCCTGGGTCTGAGTGAGTCTGTTCCAGTGCCTAAAGGAGGCTTAATAAAAAGAGGGAGAGGGAGTTTTTACATAGACAGTGACAGGACAAGAGGGAATAGTTTTAAACAAAGAGATGAGAGGTTTAGGTGGGGTATTGGGAACAAATTCCTCTCTGTGAGGGTGCTGGCACAGGGTGCCCAGAGAAGCTGTGGCTGTCCCCTCACTGGAAGTGCTCAAGGCCAGGTCGGATGTGGCTTAGAGCACCCTGGGATAGTGGAATGTGTCCCTGCCCATGGGAGCAGGAGCTTAAGGAGCTTCAAGGCCTCTCCCAACCCAAACCATCCCGTGATTTCAGGCACACACCACCCGCTCCAGCCAGCGCTGCTTGGCCTTTGTCGATGACGTCCGGTGCTCCAACCCGTCCCTCCCGATGACCCGGCACTGCCTCACGCGTATCCTTTGATCCTGACGCCGTTCCCAGCAGTTTGCCCCGTGGCTGTGCCTCCCTTGTCCCTCTCTGGCCCTGAATCAAGGCCGTCGGTTTGCTGTAGCCGTTGGTTTCAAGCAGGAGCCCAGAGGAAACGTCTCCCTGTCTGTTGGTGCTCCCGTCCCGTGGAACAGCCAATTCGTGAGGGAGCAACAAAGGGCTGGTCCCAGGGGTGGTCCTGCCATGGCCTCCCAGGTCCAGAGCATCCAGACAGGGTGGGCATTTCATTTGGAAGCAGAGATCCCGAGCTGTGAGGGATGTGCACGGATCCCCTTCGGGGATGGAGGCTCCACTGCCTCCCTGAGCAGCCCTTCCAGTGTCTGACCACCCTTTCTGTGAAGAAATTCCTCCTGATGAATTCAGAAATTCCTGAACCTCCCCTGGCAAAGCTTGAGGCTGTTTTCTCTTGTCCTGTCCCTTGTTCCCTGGGAACAGAGCCTGCCCCCCAGCTGAGGACACACACACCAGAGCGTGACCTTGGGGATTTTTGGGAGGGTCTGGAGGGGTAATTCTGAGCCTGTTTGGAGCTGCTATGGCCCAGCTCAGCCTCTGTGACCCCTCAAAATGTTCTCATGTGTGTGTGAACAGCCTTGAGCTGTTGCACCTCCCAAATCAGCCTCAGCTATTGGAGAGCCAGCACTGAAAGTTCCACTGGGATCTTGCAGCTCAGGGATCAGCCCCCAGCATGGGGTCAAGGATCCCCCAGCTCAGGGATCAGCCCCCAGCATGGGCTCAAGGATTCTCCAGCTCGGGGATGACCCCCGGCATGGGATCCATGACCCCAGCATTGCCCTGGGTGCATCTGCTCCATCCACTCTTGTGGGAGTGGGTGGAGGTGTCCAGGTTTGGACCGGGTTGGAGCTGCAGGAGTGAGCAGTGGGGTCAGTCAGGACAAATTCTGGCAATGGGTTCCCGGGCTGGGTGAGGAGGAGCTTCTGGATCTGTGGGAGATCTTGGGTTTGTGGGAGGTGCTGGATTTGTGGGAGCTCTTGGGTTTATCAGAGTTCCTGGGTTTGCTGGATTTGTGGGAGCTCCTGGGTCTGCGGGAGCTCGTGAGTTTTTGGGAGCTCTTGGGTCTGGAGGAGCTTTCAGATTTTTTGGAGACTCTGGATTTTTGAGACCCCCCTGGGTTCGCTTTGTCCCTGGAGTTGTCCAACTCCCCCAGCCCTGTGCAGGGAGCAGGAGCTGGAAGCTGCCTTTGTTTCTCTCTACCCACCACAGACCTCAAAATAAAGAGGAGAAATCCCATAAAACAGCTGGAGGAGCTGCTGTTGGCAGCTGGCACTCCCGGGAGGGAGGGGAAGAGCTGGGTCTGGCGGGAGCTCTCAGCTGACTCTCACTGACACAAACAAGCTTTTCCTCGGGCAGCCGATAACATCTGATAACATCTGCGGCTTTTCGGGAGGCTCTCGGGCTCTGTTTGCTTCCAGGAGCTGGATTGTCTGTGCCTGGGCATGGGGATGGGGAGAGGCTGGGAGGCTCCAGATGGAGCCTGGGATTTTCGTCCCCTCTGCAATCTGTGCTTCTGGCTACCAGCAAAGTCGGCGCTGGAGCTGGGAGTTGCTCCAGGAGATGGAAATCTGCCTTCCCCACCCCCTGGTCCCTCACCACGTCTGCCCTTGGGTGTCCCAGGTCTGTCTCTCTTGGGCTGGGCTCCCATGTTTCTGCCAGCCCGGATTATGGCTCTGCCAGGAAGTGGATTCATGAGAAATCCTTGGAGCAGGGAGGAGAGGAGGGAAGGGTGAATCTCAGACCTAGACAGCTGAAGAAACCGGCTTAAACTTGGTGTCTTTTCCCAGTTTTTGTGGGCTTGGGAATTTTTTCCCTTTCCCACGCTGAGGAAGTTGCAGCGTGAACCCCCCAAAGCTGGAGAGCAGTTGGGACAATCCTGGTTGGAAGAGGAGGAAGGGGTTGGAAGAAAAGGATGAGGATCAGAAGAGGAGAAAGAGGGATGAAGAGGAGGAAGGAATTGGAAGAAGAGGTTGGAAGAAGTGAATGGGGGTTGGAAAAAGGAAGGGATAGGAAGAAAAGAGGAAAATGAGGAGTGGGGTCAGAAGAGGAAGGAGTTGGAAGAGGAGGATGGAATGGGGCTTGGAAGAAGAGGATGGGTGTGGGAAGAGGAAGAAGGATTGGGAAGAGGAGGAAAGGGTTAGAAGGTGATGGGATCAGAGCAGGATGGGTTTTGATCTGTCACTCCTCTGCCTCTGGATTGCTCTGCAAGTGTGATGCAATTGAAGCAGAGTTTCTGTTTGGGATTAAAGGCAGGAAATCCCATTTACACCTCTGGCAGGAACAGGTTTTCCATTGGGAAGGAAAATGCAGTGGGAAGATGGAAATACCATAACTAAACTCCTGGCTGTGGGAAAGGCATTGTGTGTGCTGGGATCTCGCTGCCTCTGGGGCTGGAGCCGATCGTTTTCCATGGATGTCTGCAAACAAAAGTTAATCCCGTGCCTTTGTGCCATCCATGTGAGGATCTGCGAGTGCTTTACAGGGATCCAGCCACATCTCCCAGCCCCCATGGCAGGGGGGCTGTGGCTGCTGTCCCAGTTTTCCATCGTGGAAATTATGTCACCCACATCCCTGGGCAGTTGGGGTGCAGCTCTAGGCTCCGGATTCCTGATCTGGGAGAAATGGGGAGGTGGTTTAACACCGTTTGTGGGGGAGTTGGGAGCCTTTCTCAGCGTTCATCCCTCTGGGCGTGTCTCTGGCCGTACCTCTGCCGCTTTCCTTGACCGCCTCTTCCCAGATATCTGCCAGGATACAAACCAGACACTGTTCAAGCCGTGCCAGGGCTCGGAGGAAGTTCCCTGCAACAAGCCCGTGCCCGTGAGCCTCTCTGAGGAGCCCTGTTGCCCCCTGCACCTCCGCCTGCCCCCCCAGATGTACGTCCCCGAGCAGGTCCTGGCTGTCCCCCAGGAGCTGGGAGCTGCTCCCACGGAGCTGTACCTGAGCGCAGCCGAGCTCCAGCCCACGGAGAGTTTGCCTCTGGAATTCAGCGATGTAAGTGGGTCCCACGGGAAGGCTGCCCTCCTGAGAGCCCACCTGGAATGTTGCATCTGGGTCTGGGATCCTCAGCGCAGGAGGAGCTGCTGGAGCGAGGCCAAAGGAGGCCACGGAGGGCTGGAACACCTCTGGAGCCAGGCTGGGAGAGTTCACCTGGAGAGGAGAAGGATCCAGGGAAACCTTAGAGCACCTTCCAGGGCCTGCAGAGAGCTGGAGAGGGACTTGGGATGAGGGATGGAGTGCCAGGACAAGGGGGAATGGCTTCCCACTGCCAGAGGCAGGGTTAGATGGGGTGTTGGGAAGGAATTCCTGTGAGGGTGGGGAGGCCCTGGCACAGGGTGCCCAGAGAAGCTGTGGCTGCCCCTGAATCCCTGGAAGTGTCCAAGGCCAGGTTGGACAGGGCTTGGAGCACCCTGGGACAGTGGAAGGTGTCCCTGCCACAGCAGGGGATGGCACTGGATGATCTTTACATTCCTTCCCAATCCAAAGCATCCCGGGATTCTGTGAAAATGCAGGAATGTGGAAGGTTTGGGAGCTGTTTCAGGGTTGGTGGCTGCTCCTTTGGAATGGCTGTGCTCATTTAAATCCCTTTAGGGGCCTCTTAGAAAGAGGATTTCTTTTTTCCCCCCCATTTTCTGTGGCATGAGGAGAACACGAAGATTTTAATCCCCAGATTATTGTGGCATCGTGCATGGAAGCCAGCACACTTGAAAGCCTCAGGAACGTGTTTAGCCAAAACCAAAGCCCCAGGGGATGCACAGGAGCTGCTCCTCTGGGCGAGATGTCCCCTCCATGTGGGGATGCTCCCGAGGTGGCCGAGCCCTGCTTTGGGGTTTGGTGACAGAGGAGGGATTCCAGCAGCAGGAACCGGGAGAGCGAGTGGGGTCAGGCTGGGAGGGGGCTCAGGTCAGATCCCAGCCACTCTCTGTGCAAACAGGAGGTGGATTTTTTTGGGTTAGAAAGGAAAAACAGGACTCCTTTCCCTCGTCCTGTCCTTTGAGAGGGTTCCGAGCTCCCTCTGGAGCGCTGCGGATTCGTGGAGGCTGCTGGGGGCATCTGTGTTGTGTCTCACGTCGTGCCAGGCTGGGGAAGTGCCACTCGTGAGTCACAGGAATCTCGCCCTCGTGTCAAACCCCCTCTGGAGCCAAAACAAATCCCAGCCTCTCCCCTCGTCAGGGCGGGCAGATGGAGGAGTCCTCAGAGCCTGTCCATCCCCATCTGTGGTGTCAGGGCAAGCGGGGGAGGTGTGACATCCTAGGAGAGGGTGGGGATGTTCCAGGTGTTCCCTGGAATGGGTGTGACATCCTGGGGAGCTGGGATTGCTCCGGGGGTCCCCTGGAATGTGTGGGACATCCTGGAGAGCAGGCATTGCTCCAGGTGTTCCCTGGAATGGGTGTGACATTCTGGGGAGCAGGGATTGCTCCAGGTGTTCCCTGGAATGGGTGTGACATTCTGGAGAGCAGGGATTGCTCCAGGGGTCCCCAGGAATGTGCCTGAAAACCTGGAGATGGGGGGCTGCTCTGGGGGTCCCCAGAAGGGCGTGGTTAGACCCTGTCAAAGCCATTCCAGGTGCTGGAGGGACACTTTGGGGACAGCACATCACGCTGGGCTCCAGATGATGTCCCCCACACCTTGTCCTCAGCAGTGCCAGCCGGGATCATGGCATTCCACGAGGAGGAGGAGGAGGGTTCCTGGGTGTGTTCCTGGCTGCGGGCCAGGGGTCCCATGGGCATGGTGCCCCCTCCTCCTCCTCCTCCTCCTCCTCCTCCTCCCTGCCTTTTTCCTCCCTTTCCTGCTGCTTCAGAGCGCTGGAGTCCCCTCAGACCCCTCCTGATGAGCCGCTCTGCTGTTTTCCCTGCCAGGACCTGGATGTGGTGGGTGATGGGATGCAGTGCCCCCCGTCCCCTCTGCTCTTTGACCCTTCCGTGACCCTCGATCCGTCCCTGCGGGACATGGCCGAGGCTCCCATCGACATCCTGGCGCTGGAGGAGACGGACAGGGGCAGCTCCTCCGTCCCACTCATCCCTCCGGCCGAGCTGCCCACGCAGGTACGGCCACGTGGGACCCTCCCCCTCCCCGGGATGGGTTTTTTCCCAGCAGGAAACTCCCCTCCTCTTCCTCCCACCAGGCTGACAGGCCCGGGGGGCTCCTTTCCTACCCCTCTCCCACGCAGCAGCTCCAGAGCCTGGGTGTGCCCAGGGTCTGGATGGCATTAGGAGTGCCGGGGTGGGGGTGGCAGCCAGAGCCCCGCCCCCGAGGTGGCTCCGTGGGTGGCTCAGTGCCACCCTTGTCCTGGGTGGGGATGTCTGGGTTGCTGGGGATGTCTGGCCAAGGGGATGCCTGCTGTTGGAACTTCTTAATCCCAGCTGGGGGTTTTTAGGGGTGTTGTTTCCCAGGCCAGGGGTTCTCCTTTCTTCCTTTCACTGGAATAACTGAAATTTGCTCCTGTCGTCCTGCCTGGAGCCTGGGGTTTCTTTGGGATGTCCCCACAGGGTGTCCTCTTTGGTGATGTCACCCACCCTCCTGTCCTGCCTCCCCTGTCATGAGAGCCGAGTTTGAGGGTGGGGGGGACCCCAGGCTCTGACTGAAGACCCCCGGTTTGCTGTAGCCGTTGGTTTCAAACAGGAGCCCACAGGAAATGTCTCCCGGTCTGTTGGTGCTCCCATCCCATGGAATGACCAATTCGTGTGGGAGCGACACTGGACACTGCCCCCGGCTGTGTCCCACCACAGCCACCTCACTGTGCCCGTCTGTCCCCAGCAGGGTCACCTCCCGTTCCAGCCGGGGCCCCGGGATGACCGGCAGCAGCCACAGGAAACGGCCTCGTCCACCCCGGCCCGGGGAGCAGCTGCCAACGGGAGCCTGGAGCCGGGGGCCGTGAGCTGAGCCCGGCAGCTCCGGGGTCTCTGCACCCGGGGGACCCCCAGAGTGGGAGAAGGGGGCACTCGCTGCTCCCGTGCCAGGATGAGCTGCAGCTCCGGCTCCTCCACTGATTCCTGGAGCCACGGGGACCCCTGAAGCCCCAGCGTGGAGTCTCCAGACCCTCCCCTCCCTCCTCTGTGGGGATGCAGCAGCCGCAGAGCACCTGGAGGAGATGGGGGGAAATCACGGAGGTTCTGGGATCCTTTGCCATGCCCTGATGTGCTCTGGGGGGGTGATGTGGCCATATAACGTTTTGGGGGGGACAGAGGTTGCCTCCCGCTGGGTCCCCCACAATAAAGTGACGGAGGCGGCCG
>VZRR01000674.1:0-48151 GCA_013398015.1 Oreocharis arfaki | reverse complement strand
GGGGGTACAGCGCCACAGTTGACTGTGATTTTCTTTAATGGGTAAAGACAAATTTTGATTAATGCTTATTTCCTTTTTGCCCCTTAAGGTGAAATTCAGATTTGAATCAACTTGCATTAAACAAAACAGGTCTCTTCAGTACGAAATTTCTCTGTCCCTTTTTTCTTTTCTCTCTTCAAACTCAAATATTGAATTCCAGCTTTTTGAGATGTGCAATACAATCTTTCAGCTTAAAATGAGCTATGACTTGTTCATTCCGCGCATTGTCATTGGAAGTTTAAGGAATACTTTGTTTAGATTTCCAGTGGGACTTTCCTCATCTGTGGTAAAGCTCATCTATCTCTAAATTTTATTTTAGTGAGTTACAACTTCAAACCTCGAATGTTTTAAATTTATTAATCTGATTCAAATTAAACAGATAAGTGTTAAGTATGGTGGGCCCCAGCTTGCAATGTTGCATTGGAAAATGGAGATGCCATGTGCCAACTTAGTAATATGTATTGTTGGTTTATTTTAAAGCGTGTGGTCTTTGTGGAAACACAGCATCTTAATGATAGTGGTTTCTCTGACATATTTATAAATTGTAATCAGGCTATGAAAAATGCAACAATGAAAGTCATGGTGCCTGGGACAAAGAAAACTAGGCAAATTCTGGCTCAGTTGTCCCTTCATTGTAGCATGAGAAATCAGTATGTCAAGTTTTTGTGTAACCCTCAGACAGGCCTGAAAAATACTTCTGTTTACATATTCACAGGCTCATCACAATTGTTATTATATTCCCATAAAATTAAATAGTAAGAGGAATGTGCTTGAAAATTATTTTATATGTGTTGATATTCCAGTCATACTCAGATGATGCTGGAGAAAAGTTCCCTTTAGCCTGACTCCTGTCTGATATAGAGGTCTGTATCTCACAGCTGCCTCTGTGGCACCAGTCTTGGCTGCCTTCAGCGTGCCACAGCTCTCTAAGCCTTGGTAGCAGACAGGAGTTAAGAACAGCCTAGTAATTNCTGGAGAAAAGTTCCCTTTAGCCTGACTCCTGTCTGATATAGAGGTCTGTATCTCACAGCTGCCTCTGTGGCACCAGTCTTGGCTGCCTTCAGCGTGCCACAGCTCTCTAAGCCTTGGTAGCAGACAGGAGTTAAGAACAGCCTAGTAATTTGTACTTCCCTGCATTTTTTTTTCTTTGTCTGTAGCTGTTTCAGCGTAACCCCTTTGCTTCGCTGAGATTAACTTGTTTTGCATATTTAAGCATCTCAGAATGGAGCCTAACAGACACTAGGGCCCCCTATTTTCTTCAAAATAATAGATTTAAATAAATTAGAGTTTCAAACAAACCCATCAGGGTGTCAGCAGTCCCAGATGAATCTGGGCATCCCAGAAGCTGGAATGTGTTTCCTTGACACGTTTCAAGAACCAGGGGAAGGCTCGTAGCATGGCACGCCAAAGGGCTGAGGGGGTGAGGTTGCATAGCTCATTGTCTGGCATACAACAGAGCATGGCAACTGCAAAAGTAACCTCCTCATTGTGGCAGGCAGAAGTAATCAGGGTGCTGTAACAGGTAAAACAGCAAGACTCTTCCCTCACATTATACAGTATGGGTAAGCCGTTCATTTTAATCTTCCCATCATTCCAGCAAATTTTTCTTAAATCTGATCAGTTTTTATTCTTCATATATGAACACTGCTAGCCCCTTTTGTTTATTGTCTGGCCTCAAGCCTGTGAGTACATTTGTGTGTGTGTATGTGTGTGTGTGTGTGTGTGTGTGTATGCACATAGGCAAGCATATATTTGTGTATGCACACACATATCAGGAAAACATGTTCCTTTGTGCTAAAAGTTACTGCGTATGTAATGTTGTGGGTCTGACATGTTTTGTGTGGCTGGATCAGTGCTGCTACAACTACATCTTTTCCTTTTATTTTAATGAAGTTAATAGCTTCTGGGTCTAGGCAGCCATATGGCACTTACAGTCCCCCAAATAGCTGCACCACCTTACCACCTTGCTAGATTTGTGTCAATTGTTTTCACATGTTGGATGAATACTTATAAACTATTGCAAAAATGGGCACAAATTCTGCCTTCCTTCTCATTGCAGTCAGATCCCAACAGCCTTCTGAGGGATCGAGGTGCATGTGAGGTAATTTTTCCTGTGTAATGCCAAGGAAGTGAAGTGGTTTTCATTTATTCTTTAGGGAAGGATGGCAGTGTCCATCCAAGATTTATCCACAATTTGCAGGGTCAGAGACAAACTTGAAATGGAAGCACAGTATGGCTATTCCTTTGTTGCTCTCCCAGCCCTAGAGAAGCTCTTGCGGGGGGGGCGGGTTGAAGAAATTGGTTTAAAAGAGAGTGCTAAGGTGTCTGCTTCTGAGACCAGATAATGAACTATGTGTTTAAGCTTTTGCATCTGGAAAAAAGAAGCAAATTTTGAGGGTTTAGTGGTTTTACAGATGGTAACTGAGATCGTGTCCTTGCACCCTCAGTAGCAGACAAGGTCTTAATGTTTGTTTTAGTGTTCGTATTGCACCCTGTTCTGGAAGCACAGAGTTATTTTATTGAAGATGAGTGATACTACAAAGGGTTTTCTAAAAGGGCTGACAGCACCTGCTGATTTTAAACTGAATCTCTTCCCTTTTGGACAGTAAAGCTGGGGATGTGTTAGTAGTGGCAGCTTGATGTTAAAAGTCAGTTGTGTGCCTGTGCAATCACTTTAATGTCCAAGCATGGTTTGGCACAGGCTCCTGCTCTCCTTCTGTGCTAGGGAGGCAGTGAATACCAGCAAGGTGGAAAGCAGAAGTCTGGGCATTTAAGTCTGCTCAGCCAGCACATTTGCCTGGCTCTGCAGAGTGGAGCTGCTGGTGTACGGATGGTGAACCACTTTCCAGAGCTATTCCTCTTCTCTCCTCTACACATGGCCTATGTGGGCACCCACTGAGCCATGAGATGGAGGTATTTGATTTTCTTGTGAGAAATTAAAGAATACATTCAGCTGAGTTTGATCCCTCCTCGCTGAGGAATTATTTTTTTCACAGAGCTGTCAGCAGAAAGCAGGAGTGTTACATTCAGTTTATGAGCAGTGAGCCTGTTGTATCAATTACCCAATGTTTTTGGTGGTGGTGTGCCAAGATCATGCATCTTGGTTTGCATGGGCGTGACCAACCTTCCTATCTGTGCCAGCCTGAGGTTTGGACTCATTTTGCTTTAAAATTCAAGCTTGCTTTAGGCCACCATGAGCCAGAAAGATGACAGCTGCATCAGTGTCTGTCATTAAAATCTGAGAAGTTGAGTCATGTGTTGATGGCAGCAGGGTTATTTTCCATGTTTCAGCAATGTGAAAGAAAAGTCAGATCAATTATGCATCTCACTCCTACACTACTAATGGATGGACAGACAAGGGTTTTTTTCAGCTGACACCTAGTGTGCTAAGTAAAGAGATTATTCCCCTCGGTTTGATTCCTTCATGTAATGAATGATAAGTAGATGAATCAGTGAGGTAAAATGTGTGACAGATAACAAATAAGTTACACACTTTGTAATTTTGCGTGGATGCCGTGACACGGGGAAGTAGGCATGTGCTGGTGTGCAGACTTGCAGTCACCTCTGATTGTGCCTTGATGTTTAAATAAATGGTACTTCCAACTGATTTCCCAGATGCTCCTAAAATTTTAGGAACTTTTCAGGGCACAGAAATCCCTTGATAAAACTTCTTAATGAGCTTTAGAACTGAATTTAGTGGGCTGTTGTTTGGGGTTTTTTTTCAAGGAATAACACTATCGCAAATTGTTATATTTGTAGCTCTCTCCTTAACTCCAAGCACTGCTTTGGCTTGTGGCAAATTGCTCTCAGGTGACACAGAGGATGGGCAGGTGTCATGCAAACCCTCCTCTTGGTCACTGGCTGTAACACCAAGGCAGCAGCAGAGGCAAGCCTTTGCTTCATTGTAAATTAATATTGCAGTAATATTAATAAATGACCTGGCTTTTTATTTACACAATGAGTGGCAAGGAGGAGAGGTAATAATTTTAATTTTTTTTCTCTGATGGGGTCCATGAGCCAATGATGTTCTGTGATATGGATTAATAGCTATGGATTATCAAAGCTCTATTTCGTTCTTTGTTTTTAAATGCCTCCTTTTCAAAGCATTGGTAGATTGATTCTGATGAGTACAAGATCTTTTCTTCCATTTCCTTGTTCTCTTAAATTATTTTCTGATAGGATGGTCAATAATTCTGCTAATTAGTCCCTCCACTGACTATCTTTAGGGGTACAAAACCCATAGTAATATAATTTTTTAAAAATCACTTTATACGCAGTATCTGTTTTTTTTTTACTAATCCAAAAAATAGCTTATAGTCATGGAATGTAATTTTTTTTTAAGTCTATGGATTTCAAAGGATTCTTTAAAAGAAGTAAATAATGTCCATAAGTAACTGCTCCATTTAAAAATAATTATTTGTCTGATATTAAAACACAGTGCTAAATGCTTTCAAGGTTCCCATTTGACTGTGCTGGCAAGGTAATCTAAAAGCTGGCTTCCTGCATTCATAAATTGTAATTTAACACATACATAGCTTCTGGTGTTCACTTTCTGTGAATAACTCCTGAAGGACACAAAAAAATCGCACAGCAAAAAAAATACTTGCAGCAAAGGATGGACTTAAAATATCTAACAAATTTAAAATGGGAAGTGCCTTCCACTGGTAACTCTGATGTTTTGAATTCTGGAAATATTATCAATGTTGGCTCAAAGCTTTATTTTATCACAACCGTGTCATATTATGAGATATGTGTTATTTTTCATGTAGTAAACTGTAACTGGTCTATGTATGAAAGTATGCTGTCCATCAAAACAAAATTTCTGGGATTATTATATATTATTCTTTAATTTTCCATTTGTGTTATATTTGCAAATGTTCACTTTTTTGAAAGAGCAAAAATATAGCAAAAGTTCATCATGATTGTACTGAAAGCCACTAGTCCTGTTAATGAAGTTATAGGGAATAAATTTTTATTACTGATTAGCTGAAACAATCAGTAAGAGGAAAAATAAGTATCAGTGTTCTTAAAAAATAAATGTAAAGATCTTACAAGCTCTGAGTACCACAGAGACTTTTGATATTAGAAAGGATTTTTAGGTCAGATGTATGTGCGCTTTTGTCTGCATTCTAGGAGATAATGTAATTCTCTGAATTTATTTTTATTGTCTCACTTGTTTCCATCATTTTTTGATCCTATTAGGTCAGCAAAGAGAGGAATGTGTAGCCTAACATCCAGGTCCTACTGGGAGCACCAATCCTTTACATCATGGCTGTCTTTGGAATTGAGAAGTGGGCTGGTATTCTCAGTTTGAGAGTACTCACTCCTGTCTTGGGCACTTTGTCCTCAGGCAGGATTTGTTTAGAATATTTCAGAGGTGCTTTGGCTTTTTTTCTGAGTCCAAGCAAGGAGGAGCCTGACGGAGCCCTTCCCCACATACACGTTTCCTACGTCAGATTGCATTTTCTTAACATTGAGTGCCTTTTAGGTCGCCCCCAGGCTTCCAAGACAGCCACAAAATACTGTCTGGTGTGACACAGAGCCTAGAGAAGACTCTTTCTTTCCTGAATCATCAGGTGGAGCAGCCATGTTTAGTGTTCTCCATACTGATTATTCATAATTCCACCACTACATGTTGATCCATTTTGCTCTTTAGTTTAATGGGGGCTCATCATGTCTCGTATCTTACTTAACTTGGTGTGTTTTATTTACTGTATTCTCTTAACCTGCCAACTTTAGAAATATTTATAAAGGAGATGCAGCTGTGGTTTTTTGAGCAATAGTTTTCTAAAGACAACAGGTAGAACCAGATGTTTGCATGTGCACATGCATCTTTTATCTAAAGATGTCTTTTCAGGCACAACAGCCTTCCTCAGATATGAAACAAAGTTAGCAGACTTCAAAGCTAAGCAGAAAATGAAATAAATTGCTCAGGTATATACCAAGCAAAGCACCTCAGAAAGAAATTTATAGTCTCTGGAACATGGAAAGGTTAGTGGAAGGGAAAGGAAATTATACTGTGCCATGAAATCAATATCTCCGTTGAATCCCTGTTTTCTGGTTACCAGTAGTTTAAACTGTTAGCTCTAGGCTTGCATTTGGAAGGCATTTTGGAGATCTTTAAAGATCAGGACCGTGAGATCAAAGGTGGCATGCTTGTGAAAAGTGCTCTTTGTATAAAATGGGGATATTAAATCTGTGTTAGGAGTCTATCACAGAGCTGAAGCTCAGAAATATTTCCTTCAGCACTTCTAGTCCTTTGAGTGTGTCATGCTGAGTCCCAGAGGATGAACTTTTGAGATTGGAAAAGATCTTTTAGGTCAGATGTATGTTTGCTTTTGTCTGCACTCTAGCAGATAGTGTAATGTATCTTGTTAAATGGGATTTACTCTGGCTAAGTCTATTGACATCTCCCTTTCATCTGCAAGATAGCTGTACCTAAGTGCTACTGCTGCTGTGCTCAAACCCTTAAGTCTATACTAAGTTTTTATTGACTCGTTTCTGAAATTCTATGTTGTTCTTAAAACCAAAGTCAATCTACTTCACTGTGACAGCACATCACAAGTGGGCAGAGAAGTCCTAGAGCACACACTGCTTCCCCAGACATGAGATCTGCCCCTGGCATGCTGTACCCACTCTGGAAATAATATTTTTATTAGAACAAGGACTTTTTGACCCCCTGAAATGATCTTGCAGTTGCAGCCATGCAACCTGGCATTTTCTCGCTCTGCAAGGTTCCCTGCTCCCCCTGCATCTGTTTCACTAATCTCGACTCCTTAGGCCTGGAGAAATGTCATGGTCAACACTGCGCTCAGGTTGCTCAGAATTGCTCAGGTTGCTCAGGTTGCTCACTAGTTCAGTTTGCTCAGAACCCCATCCAATCTGGCCTTGAACACTTTCGGGAATGGGGCATCCGCAGCTTCTCTGGGCATCCTGTGCCAGGGCCTCACCAACCTCACAGTAAAGAATTTCTTCCCCACTTGTCCTATCACTACCTGTCTTAGTGAAAAGTCCCTCTCCAGCTCTCTTGCAAGCCCCTTTAGGTATTGGAAGATGCTATGAGTTTTCTCCAGATACTTCTCCAGGCTGAAAAACCCTGTCTCTCTCTGTCAGTCCTTGTAAGAGAAGTGCTGCACCCTCTGATCATCTTCATGGCCCTCCTCTGAAGTCACTCCAACAGGTCCACTTCTTTCTTATGCTGGGGATCCCGGACCTGGATGCAGCAGTCCAGACAGCTTCTCACAAGAGTGGAGTGCAGGGGGAGAGTCACTTCCCTTGCCCTGCAGCCCACACTGCTTTGGATGCAGCCCAGGGTGCATTGGCTTTGCCAACTCATGTTGAGCTTCTTGTCAACCAGCATCTCCAGATTCTTCGCAGCAGGGCTGCTCTCAATCCATTCTCCTCTCAGCCTGTATCTGAGCTTGATGGGACCTTCTTGTTGCTCAGCTGAGTCCTGGGCTTGTCTCCCTTCCAGAAGTCCCATTGCTCCAGTGGCAGGTCTGTTGTCACCACACCTCTCCTGGCTTCATACATGCAATGAATACTGAGGGGAACAGCCACAGGATCTGTGGCACCAGATAAATGATATTAGGTATGTCATTACAGTTGAGTGCCAGTTAGTGGACATCTGGATACCTTTTCTTCACCAACACTCCTTCAGGAGTTAGCTGTCAGGAAGGTGGGATGATAACTCCTTTATTCCTTTTTTTTTTTTTTCTCCCTAAGAATCTTCCTGGTCTGTGCTATTATTCAACAAGATGCTCTCACCTTAAACTAACATCTTCTCTTTGACAGCAGCCACTGTGAGGTGTTTCAGAGGGATGCATGAAACTCCAAGGGTTGATATCTCAGTGTGGTTCTGTCACTGCCATGTGAGACAGGTGTTTTTTTGAGACAACAGCCAAGGGGCTGTGGCAGGATGTTTTTCCAAGCAATGGTGAAACAAGACTAATGAAGTAATTAAGAAGTTGTTTTACCACTCTAGTGATCCCTAGAGAGTCTATTGCCATTTTCGCATTAAATAAAGCACAGTTAGATCTGACCTCAGAGTTCCTACCTGAGCTGATGACAGGGAACAAATTGATCCCAGTTTGATCCAGGTTAATTAAACCATCTCAAAGGTATTGCATTGGCTTGGATGTTTTCATCCTATTATTATTTTTATTTATTACTACAACATACCATTCTTGGTCTGCCTTTTGCTGGAAATATGGTTATCTAGTTAAACTTTATATTCCTAAGTAAGAGTCTGGGATACATTAACTGAACGGTATTATTGTGTATAGATGGTATTACTGAGGATGGTAGAGATACTTCCAGTATAGGTTTGAAAGCATTTTCAGTCAGGCTCTTATTGTTCTGTTCTTTGGGAAGCTATGATTGTGATAAGAATGTCACACCTGGAGCATTTCTCGTTCCTCTTTTCCAGATTTTGTGAGCATACGTGATTATTCTTTTATTACTGCATAACTACTGTTATTACCTATTCTTTAATAAGTTAGATTGAAAGTACAGAATTATTTTATTGAAATATTTTATACAGTTTTGCAAAGATGGAAACCTTAATAATGAACTAATCACTTTGGCACACTCATGCAGGTTAATAATTCAACAGTGCATTAGTTATGCCCATGTTAAAATAATTCCTTTTCTTTCATTTAGCAGAAAAGGCCTACTCTGGCCAACTTAGTACTTTATATTTTTTCATATGGTTATTATGGAGCCTGTTGTTATTATAGTGCCTTGAGTGGTTATTATAGTGCCTTTGAGTGCCTTGAAATCAATAGTGCATATTTACTTCAATAAAACTCAATTGGTTTCATTTCCATTTTATAGACAGAAAAGCGAAATATGACAAACCTGTAATTCTGAGGCAGCCCAGCCTCTCTCCATGGGTTTTTGCCAATCTTGGTCTGTGACTTCAGACCGGTCTTGATGCTACAGGACAGAAAAGTCAAAATAGCTTTTTATTTTGTTTAATCCTACCTACATGTTGGACAATGCACAGCAAGTGTCCTCTCTGTGTATCAGGTAAGTTACTCACTTGCTGTGCAAGCCAGGAGCAGAACTCAGTCATCTCTGAAGACACTGGTTCCTTTATCAGGCAAGTGAAGGTGCAAAGAGCAAAGCTGTATGCCAAGGGTTATCCCTGTACCTCGGTTCTGGACAGGTACAGAAGCAGTTTCCTTAATCCTGCTTGTAGAGTTTTCCCAGGGGCTGTTGCAGCTCTGTAGTCTGCCTTTTCTCCCTCAGAGCAACACAAGAGCTATGACTCTGAAGTTCGTCTCTGAAGTCCATCTCAGTTGGATTTGTTATAGTTATTTTAAATCACTGTATTTCACAGCTAAATTTGGGTGGCAAATGCAAAAAAAGGTAAGGCTGAATTAATAAAACAAGTCCAAATATATTGTTTTGCTAGAAACCAAGTATTTTGCTCTGTAGTAAAATTGTATTGTTAATGTTATTTATCCTATTTTTCAATAATATTATTTGACCTCAGCAACAAAACTGAAAAATCTGATTTCTAAACACAAAATTGCCAATCATAGCACTTGATTCAAAACAATAACTTTTCAATAAACTTTTTGGTTGGTTTTTTTTTGCCCCCCAGTTATCTTGTTTCAAAAATATTTCTTGGAATTTAATTAAACTCATCCAATGCTTTGGTTTTCTCAAAAGTGCATATTTCAGAAGACTTTATGTACCAGAAAAACTTCACTCAGCTCAAATTATTTAAGTTGGCCTATCTTTTTCTTTGGCCCAGTCTGAACTGAGTAAGTGAATTATTTTGCCTGTTTTGGTACCAGTGATGAAAAAAGTGACAGTAACAATGCATACCTTGTGGTGGGAGGGCAATGGCTGATTTCTACAGCCAGAGTACCACCTTCTGCTGAAGCAGGCAAGTGATTTCTAGATCCGTCTGTTCTATTTGTTTCAAGCTCTTCAGTAGCTTCTTCACAGTCCTGTGCTGGTGTTTTATGGTAACACCACAGTAACCTAATAAATCCTCTCTGCCCGCACAAAATCGGAGGATGCTAAAGTTTTAGGTGTTGCTACCGACTTACATATTTTCTTGTGGCTTTCAATTTTTTTTTTCTTTTCTGAATTTGGCAGGTTTTCAGCTCCAGTAGGAGGCAAGTATTCACTGAGGGCATTATAGATCTATCTTCATTTTCTGCACTTTTCTACTTCTCATCCTCTGTTCTGATTTTCTTTTTCAAAAATCAAGTCACTTTTGCAATTTCTTTGTAATGTATTCTCTGCAGCCCTTGCTCTCCAGCATTTTTAGGATTTCATGCTGCCTTCTTAATTGACCTGTCATTTGTGGACTGTGTCTGTAATTCCTGGGTGATACTTGGTAACCATTCTGAATTCTGATGAACAAAGCAGAAAAATTCAGATCTGCAATTCTTAGGAGACAATGAGCTGTCTGCAGGCAAGATGGAATTGTTATTATTCAGACTGGTTACTAAGCTGTCCTTGCTCATCAAACATGCACACATAACGATGTATTTTGAGTGTAAGTTTGATTTGGTCAGCTCAATCTATTACATCAAGGCTAGAGTTAAATTAATCTTTTGACATAGACAACTCCAATTTGAGATAAATTGAAACTGTGTTATTCAAAGGCAAGATACTAGCATAAAATCCTGGCCTGCCTCATTGCTTAATTAGTTTTATAAATACGTATTTTTACAAAATTAAGACAATGGTTTTGAAGATCTTAGTTCTTTTTTGCTCTATGAAGTTGTAATCCAAGCTTATCTATCTTTTCCTTCTTTTTTCTCATGCAGAAGTTTTACAAGCAGATCATTCTAAGTGACTGGACTTTAAAACCATATATGTGGGTGGGAGTAACTGCTTCTCAGAAACTGAGATGATTTACTAAAACACGTGTTTTAGTTTTCTTTCTACGGTCTGTGTTCCTGACGTGCTGTTTCTGTTTGGTACACAACTGTGACAAGTTTTCTGCCATACTTTGTATCTTAATATTGCCTGAGGCATCCATAGTTATAGTATTCCTTGCCTGACTGAAGTTTTCAATAGTAAATACGGCTGAAAGAGTTAACATGTTGGGTTGCAGGCCCAGTTACTTTACTAAAAGCAAAGCTGGATGGAGAATCAACATTTCCCTGACATTCCTTCTCCTTAGTGATTGCACATGATCTGTTAATAATAACCTTTGCTAGATCGATCTCTACCAGAATTATCATTATTTGTGATTCTCTCTGCCCTCAAAAAGAGTGTGGTAATACCTGTGCCAAGAGCCGTCTGTAGGAGGTTATGGGAGGCACAGTTAGATCTCTCTTGGAGGCCTTCAAGAAATGGTTTTCTGGCTAGAGTTCAGATATTCCCATTTAAAGGATCATCACAATGCTCTAAGGAGTGTCTTGCTGTCAAACAAAACTCCAGGAGTTATCCTTTAGCCAGATCAAATCCAGATGGATGAGAAGTTTTTTTACAATGTTCAGAATAGACAACACAATTTAAAATATTGCCAAAAGATGCATATGTAGTTAAAAGGAAGATGTTCTGTTAATTTGTCAACCAGAAAAGAAAACATCCTCTTCTGTATTACCCAACCTGCTCACATAGGGAGTTTTTTGCTCAAATTCTCAGGAAGGCATTCTTTTCCTGTGTGCTCATGAATATCAGCAGATGCAGGACCTTCCAAACCAATTGCATTGGACTTTGAACCTATTTCTTTGGAGTGTCTTGGGTTTTCACTCGTATTCAAATCCACCTCTCCTTTCTTTCCCCGTTAAGTGTACACTGGTGCAATAAAGAAAGAATCTAGCCCTTTTCCTAGGAAATGATTACTGGACATCTGCCACTTTTAGAAAGACTAAAGCAACTTCTGACAGGTCAGGTGCTATCTTCTGAACATGACTGCATCTATTAGACTCATTAAAGGCATGATACCTTTCCCTGGCTCCCCACTCTCACCACCTCTCAGCAAGTGCATTTCACTGTGAAATGTCTCGGGCCATTGAGCATCGCATTTTATTATCAACTACTAAATGGACAGAGGTACTCCAGGCAAACAATACCCATTAAATGAGAACATGCCTTCCATTACTGCTTGTTGATTTAGAACAGATACTCTGTAAATCAGCCACTCTAGAATGGCACTCAGTGGGTTTCAGGCAGACAGTCTTTCAGGGACTTGCAGAGGGAACCCATAGCTGACATTTTTGGGCAGAAGGAGTTATAATGCCAAAAGACAATTGTTGAAAGGACTTTGGTGCTCTTAAATTGTTCTGTCTTCCCTTCATTGAGAGATTGGCCAACATACAGAATTGGAGCATTGCAGCAAACTATTCGGATTTATGCAGTTGCAGAGGCTCTGAGTGTAATGCCCCATTTGATAGTTAAGGCAGAAATGCTTGTGGCTTTAGGTCCCCTTCACTCCACAAAAGCAGAACCATACTGACTCACAGAAACATAAATAAAAATAAAAGGATCATTCCAGCAAGGCATGCTATTGAAAAGGTCAACAAAATAAGTCTCATCTTCGTGCTAAACCCTGAAAGATTTCCAGGTTCTCTTGTCTGTGAATTGGAGTCTTGGTTCTATCTGTGACTCAGCATTTGTAGAGAAATGCTTCTAGCAGATGATTTCATTGTAATTCCTAAATCAAAACAAACTGGGGAATACACTGCTGTTTGTGTCAATGTCTAACACTACACAGCATGTGTGACTGCACAACATTACTTTGCATGCTGGCACGAGCAATGGATCAGATTACAGAACAATTACCTTTACTCTGAAATTGTGCCTTCTATTATAGTGTCTCCAGTTTTAATGAAGATCAACTGTGACAAAGCTACACTGAGTAATGGAAGTACCAGAGCGAAATTGCTTTTTGAAAACAAAAAGCTTTTTAAATAGTCACAAAAGGACTGGGGGAGCCATGAGTGAATTTTCTACCCTAACATTTTGGCATTACTCTGTGGAACCTTGTGCTATCAGCAAGGAATGAAAAATTTCAGTTGACAACTACACCTGGCATTTGTCTCCATTAACGATTAATGGAGGGACTCTGTTCTCTCAGCTTAGTGTCCACCTGTCAGGCACTCTTTAGAAGAAAAGAGAGCAGGGAGAAACCAAATAGATTTAGGCTTCCTTATTTTGAACCAGGTTTTCCAGTGAAATCTACAGGCAAGTGTTATATTTGCATCCTTAAGGAAACAATTTCTATGTGGCCCTGCTTGTTTCCTCTGCTTCAGACTTGCTGTTTCATTCACGCATCTACTAAGGAAATCTTCTGCCTGTCTTTTCATTTCAGGAGCTAGAAATCAATTTTTATACTTGGTCCATCATTCAAAGATGATGGAATGCCTGTGGCATAGCTGTGTTTTGATAGAGAGAACGCACTTCTATGTCTCTGGCGCAGGAGGTAAAATACTGCTGAAAGATAGAGCCTGAGGAGTCCTTCTATCTGCTGTGGGAATACAGCGAGCTCCTTGGTGGAGATTCAGTGAAGCAGGAAAGCTAGAAGGTGGTTCCTCTGCATGTCTTAGAGGAACATTTCACAGACTGCCAGCAGCGAGCTTGGTATGGCTGTAATTGGTTTCAGATTCCCCATCTCCTCCACAGGATAATGTCCAAGAGCTTTGCCCTGAAAGCTGGTGGGTTTTTTCCTTGCACTGAGCAGGAATTGCTGGAATTTAAGGCACCAAAGCAGAATTATCACACACACTAGCTATTTAAACACATTGATGTTAGATGTTATCCATATCATCTTTCTGGCATGTTAGGTGCCAGAAAGATTATATGGATGACTTGATGTCTGCTTGTTGTAGCTCCCAGGAGCACTCCTCAACTCCTAGAACTGGAGGCACACTACAGCAGTAACCCAGCTGTGTAGCATTTTTAGGCAGTTATCCACACAATGTAAACCTGGGCCAAATTTTTCCAAGGGTGCTGAGGCATGCTACAGTCCTCTTCCATGGCTGAGTTACAATTGTCCAATGAAAGGTGATAGTTTGCTGTTTCAGCATGGTCAGTGGAAATATCTTTGAAAGGCAGCATAGAATGCAATAAAAGAAATAATAAGGCTTGAGTCTGGTCCAAGGCTGTTGCTGAATAGAAAACCAAGAGAGTTGTTATAGCAACAGATGAAGGAGATTTATTTTTTTTTTAACAAGTGCATGCACCTGAACCTTAGAACCCTAAACTAACTGTAATTGTGAAAAAGCCTAAATGGTACCTCTTAGGCTTATGTGTGTTTGCTTTACTTGCACTTCCAGGCTGACCAGAGCTGAGTGCCTGTATTACTGTCATCATAAGCCCAAGCTTTTAAGACTCGTTGAGGATCCAAGACTTGAATATATCAGCCCAGCCCATGGTCTTCTCTAATCGGGATGTGGTTTTTTGAATACAGTCATTTGCACAGTGCTCTGGAGCCCATGTGGACCGGGCTTCCATCTGCCTATGAGATGCTGTGCAGGCACACCCTGGCTGTGTTTGCCTTGTTTTGCTGTCAGCAGCAGTGTTCTGAAGATCACAGGGATTTAAAGCGGAGTGGCATCTTCCGTGCCATCTCTCACCTGGCACGGGGCATGTTGAATCTACTCAGTAATAACCAAATATCAGCTGCCTGAGCCTGGATTTGAGCTAGCATTCCTGCCACTTGTAATGCTAAAATAGTAGCTATTAAAAGAGTAGGAGTTTTCCTCGCACACAAAAGTAGGAGAAGGGATTAGAAGCAGCCACAAACAAGGCATAGATGAATACATGTACTGCTAGAAGCCAACCAGATATTTAACCTCAGGTTCATATTTCTGTAAACATGTATCTTGGCAACATATCTTTCAGTTTCTCAATATGATGCAATAAAAGCCCTTTCCCATTCATCTTGGCTGTCTTGTTGTGTTACGTTACAAATGATTACTGTTAATTCTGTGTTTAATTGTGCTTAGCATAATTTATTTGCTATCCAGCATTTTTAACTGTTGGACACAGCAAAATATGGTTGTTTTCTCTTCTGCTTCCTTCTGCTTCTCATTTGTGGATGCTGAAAGCAGCTGGACCTGTTCCATGTGAATGGAAATAATTATGGGCATTTACAACAGATTCATTAATCTCAAGAAGGCATCTCAAGTGCAGCTACTCCTAGAGTACTCTTCATGAATTGTCTTCATCTTTCCTGTCCTTACAAAAATTCCTTTCTTTTAATTTTCCATCACAAACCTGTTCTCGAAGAATCTACCTCTTGCTAATGGGATTTGGAAGAAAAAATTTCAACTAAAACTGGCAATGATGATGTGTTTCTTAAACCAAGGCACCTGTCCCAGATATTCTGGAGAAAAGGGAAGCCCTGAATCTTTCAAATGCAATTGGAGCACTGGGGCCATTTTGTACAATGTGAGCCCGAAAGAGAGCAATTTTGCTCAGCGTCATTATCCCTTCCTTTTTAAATATATTCTTCTTGGGTTCCATATGCAGAGCAGTCAGGACCCAAATATTTTATTTTGTGAAGTTTAATAACATGAAAATAGTCCATGGTTTTTCTGCTAGAATTACTTTTATTTTCTTCTTGGTTTTGCCTTTTTAATCCTTGTGAGCAATTTGTCAGTCAGACTAGCAGTAAACCTTGTTCCATTGGTGCCTAGAGGTTCTGATTGCCCTTGAAGTCTCTGTCAGACGATTCTGTTCAAATCTTACCCTCCAAAGCTCCCAAAGTGCTTTGATAGGAGTCCACATGAAAAACCAGCACAGGCCAGGGTGCTGAAGTCAGGCAGCAGCTACAAAGTGCACCATGATGGCTCTCAAAGAGGGTAAGAACCATGCATCCAGCACAGCAGCAGATGTGTTGGTGTTTCAGCCCGTACACATCAGCATACATATTTCAAGAGGTTGGTCATCCATGCCCTTTCAAGTCTGAGCACAGGGACTTGTGTGCATAACCCTGTGGTACAGCTAATGAACTTCCCAAGATATGCAGATGGAAGTTGCTCCACCATCTCAAAATCAAAGCTGATAATGCCCTCATCATTGCCTGTTAAATATACTGGGTTTGCTCACATCAGGGAATGTTTCCAGCTTATCCATATTCAATTTATGTTACTTCTCTTTCTTATTTACCGCAAATACACTCGTCTATGTGAAAAAATGAGATCAACATTTAATGGAAGGAAGCTTTCGAGGATGTCTCAGCTATTGTTCACTGCTATCTGCCAAATGGAATAATGACAAAATAGAAGGCAGTGCATGCATTGTATCTAATGTGATTAGTCTTCTAATGCTGAGGATGTAGGGAAGAACACAGTCAGCAGTTAAATGCACTTCTGTGTAAATATATAAAGAGTGCAAAGCTACTCTGAAATACAGAAACCATATAAAATTAGCAGGTTTTCACTGTAGATTCTGGTTTTATGTATATATAGTACTTAATTACCTTGAGGAAGAACTGCAGTGAGACTGCATGGAGATGGAGTGTTGAGAGAAGCAATGCAAGTTTGGTAAGCGTCGCGGAAGGGATAACTCGGACCGCTCAATATGAGTTACCAGCAAGCTCCGTTTACCCAGCAATATCTTTTATAGGGTGCTCAACAAGCTCATGCATATTCTGTAATCTAAGCATAGGATTGGTTTCTGCCTTAACTGTCAGCCCCACCCATTGTTTCTCATTTCTCGTGCCAACTTTCTCCTTTCACTCCCGACTTTTGCATTCTTCAGCAATCGCAAGCATCCTGTTATCGTACAACTCCCACTTCAAGGACAGTGTGTCCTTGTCGGTTTGCACGTACGCCTTGCTTGCCTCAGACCCTCCTGTACCAGCTGTGCTATGTCTGCATGGCCCTTCTCGGCCAGCCAGGCTCCAACAGGTAAGGTAAGTTATGATCGAATCTTTACACCAATTAGATTTTGCAAAGGTGCATGTCAGGCAGTAATCAGAATTATGAGAGGTGAATGGCAGTAAAACCTCAAGAATGTATTTCTCTTATAATGCACTGTAGACCTCTCTGCACGACTGTGGTGGTTCAAATCCAGTTGGATATTGAGCACTACAGAGCTGCTCACCAGGGGGAAAAATGCAGCCACAACAAAAGTGAACTCAGTTAAGAGTTGGACTGTATCTTCTTCCCTGTGTTGAAGGGTGATTTAGTATTTTATCTGATTTCTGAGATCTTGCCCACTTTTCTATGGAGGGTTTGATGGTGGGACAAAGAGCTTTCTGTTTGCTTTTACAAATGGGCCTCCAGTCTATGGACTGAGCCTCATTAGATGGATTGTGCTTTCACAGGCATGCCTGGGAACTGGACTTCATGATCCAGAAGGTCCATTTGAGGTCTGTAAAAGTTAAAAAACCAAACTATAATCTACTATTTACATATCCAGGTTGATCTTCCCGTCTTCTGTTTCCCAGAGGAAATTTCTTGTATTTTCAATTTGTCACTATAATTAGGGCTGGTCAGAAATGCCTCCATATTTACATTATTATAAATTGCTGATTAGAGTTGTTTTTAAAACCTCCCTTAATTTTTTTTTTCTGAAATACTCCAATAGTAGTGTTATTGATAATTATCAGCCCGTAATGGAATTTTCACTTGAAAGAGAGACAGGCACTGTTAGATGTAGCCTAGGAAATCAGCAGAATTGAAGTGTGGTGGAGAGGAGCCTTACACTGTGTGCAATGTATTGCTAGTGATTGGCCCAAGTACCTGCATGCAGATTATTTTGAGCTGTGCATACACATAATCCCTATTCCTCCTGGTGTGCCCAATCAAACTGAAGAGCTGTGCAATGTCTTAGGTTCATACGGATTAAAAATCCTGCCCAGCTTACAAACACTTGAGGATGTAAAAATTCTTGTTTGTCAGCAAACTCCAGCTGCCCTTTCCTGATCTCTAATCTTACCACTGCTTACAGCATGTCACTGCAACATTATTTTGATTTGAAAAATTTGTTTAGGAACTGAGGAGCTTTTCTAGTGTCACAGTTCCAAAATTGGGATATGTCAAAAACACATGGACAAAATTTCATAGTTGTGTTCTCAACATTTTAAACTTTTCTGGCGTCCTTTGTGAGCAGAGATCACTACAAGATCATAAATAAGTTTCATAGAAACATTTGAGTTAGCATTCATTTAATGTTCTGTATTTTCAGCGTAATCCAAAGGCCAGATTTGATTCACAGAGAAGGGAGTGGTATTGGCATGAATTTCTAAATGAAACCTGAGGATGGCAAACTGTTTATGTGCATAGATTCACAGGAGGAACTGGGGCAATAGACTATCTTGTAAATGGTCCCTGGTTAAGTATCATTTTCTTTAAAATGTCCCTTTTTGTCTATAACTGGTGTCTTTGGCTAGGTAATATTTTGCAAGCCGGGAAAAAAGTCGGCATTTCAGTAGGGACACTCATTAATTTAATTGCTGTTACTGCATATTTGCATATCAGCAAAGTACAATCTGCATTTTTTTTCTAGTGTCGTAAATTCTTTCCAGTTCAGTAGCATTCTTCAAGGTGAAAATCTCAGCTGGTTTTTGTTAGTCTCCCACCTAAAAAGGAGATTTAAAAGCAGTTGTATCAGTATCTTGTTCTTGCTGTCATTGAGATTATATTTTCCTCCCCCTCCCTATGTATCCTAATGCCTTTTTCTGTTTCCTGCCACAGTTCTACTCGTGAACCCACCAAGCAAAATCTAAGATTCCAGCCTTTCTAGCAGCAGGAGTGTTCTAGGCAAAGGAGATTGGGCTTCCAAACAACTGTGTGTTAGCAACAAAAAAATCTTCCAGTCTGATTATGGAGATCTTTGCACAAATTTGGTTATGGCAGGATTTTGCACCAACAGACATGGAGTGAAAAAGTTATGTGGGAAAAAAAAGAGTAATTAATTCTTGATGTGAATGTAGCAGACTTCGTTCTGCTTCTTCACTGGCTTTAGGACTTGAGAGCGCAGAACTTCATACTGTCCTAATTAGGATGCCAAGGGGAAAGAAATTATTTAGATCTTCGTTTAGTATTCTGTAGAAGTGGTAAGTCCTACAAAAGTGTCAGTTAGATCCATGGGCCTCTCCAGGGAAGGAGGAGAGCTAGGGAAACATGATGGTTATTTAATCCATACAAATGCTGGACAGGAATAGTTATATCTAATGAAAATGCTGCTGGGGTGATAGGCACTGTTTTCATTTGTCTCCAATTGCAGATGATATGTCCTGTTTTTTTCCTCTTTGTGGGTGTCTTCTATGGAGGTGTAAATGTATAATTAATGCAGCATAGAAATGTGCACTAGCTATATTATTGGAAGTTATCATGGCATTAGCTTTCAAAAATGAGTATGAACTTGAAGTTAAAGCTGTGTAAAAGACTTTCCTGTGAGGAACTCCATCATACAAAGCGTTGAAGTTTATTTCAATATTATTTTATTAGAGCTTTTTAATTACTATGGCAGATAAGCAGGTCTGTCCATTATCTTTGCAGAACATTTGTATTAATAATGTCACACAATTTGCAGTGATTGCTACAGAATATTCTGTCCCTATTAGGAGCTTAGTTGAAGATGATATGCAAAAGCTGATCTACAGGACAGAAGGTTCCCCACTCTCTTCCACTGAGCTCCCAAGTCACAGCTGTTTTTCTCAGCTGGATGAAAGCCCTCCCTCGAGCAATACAACCAAAGGCAACATAAAAAATCCCTCCCTGAGCCCCTCCGTAATAGCAAGTTCTGAATGCATGCATGGTAGACCATTAGTGACCTTTTTTGTTTTAAGGTAATCCTACTGTTTATAAAATGTGAGACAAAGTCATTTGGTAATGCAAAACTGCACTTTCAATTATTTACAGGTACTGTTGTGGATGAGGTTTTCTTTCTTTCTTTTTTTTTTTTTAAGATACATAATATGAAGCTCAGCAATTTATTTTAAAGCATAACTTTGCTTCTCAGCAGGATATTTGTAGCTATGATAAGTGATGAAAGAAGAAGATATATTCTAGTCTACCCATCCTCTTCAAAAAAATTAAGTGTCAAGTTCTAACACTGAATTTGAACTCGAAGTAGCGACAGTTTCCTTGTAATGCTACAGAACTCACCAAAGCCCTGCGTGTAATGTTCCTGGTTTGGAGTGATATCCAGATTTATATATTTCAAGCACGAATGATCTTTTTAGTGAATAAACTAAGCAAATAATTATTTATTGATATCGTTTATGCTACACTGTTCTATGTTTCATCTGTGGGAGATCCTGTCTCTGTATTCAGTACACACATAATGAAACAATGAAGAAATTCAGGGTTTGCAGTAGCAGCACAGGAAATACCCATTTCAGCTCATAATGAGATTTTTAAAGAACTGCTGAGAAGATTTCAAATATCTATATGGGCTGCAAACAAGATTTTGTCCTTGAATTATGTTGACTTCATTTAATTCAGGACAGTTCAATGTTTGCACTATACCCTCACAGCTCTCAGAGTCATACGTAGAAAAGGGTCGTTAAGATCCATTGCACTCCCTCTTCTTTGCAGGTCAAGGCAGCATTGTTCTTTAAATTGCATTTTTCTGTCATTTGCCTGGCCTTGGTAAAGATTTGTTAGGCTGATTTTAAAAAAGGACAACTACATGAAATGAGCCACACAGAGTGAAGATGAGAAGGCTTCCAATTTTGGAAGCTGATAAAATCGAGTTGTGGTATTCATGCCAAAATGTGGCAGGAGTGTCTTGAAAAGTACATTGGGGATGACTCCCGCTCGTAAGTGTAGAATTGGAAATAAGGATGTCCACTTGTGTCTTCAGGGCATGAAAACACAAGTATTTTATGAAGCAGTCAAGTTTATGACCTTAAGATCCTGCAGTTGTGTACTGTGAGGAATGAACAATCTTTTAGGATGCTGGTACAAAAGTGAGAGAATATTAGATTGAACTCTTAGATGCATCTGTTCAGGTTTTTTTCTCTTGATCTCCGAGTCTTAGATATTATTCATACAGTTGAAAAAAATGCAAGATATTGTTCTCCTAATTTTAAAAGTAAAACGGATTTTGGGTTTTATATGGAAACTCGTAGGATTTAATTTTTGTCTGCTGACTAAAGGGAAGTGTTTTATCTGAATAAGAAGTTAGTAATTGCACAGCCAGCATTAGAATGGTGGAAAATTGGATTTATGCAACTGAAGATACCCTTACTTTCTAATTCTAGTACAATTATTAGCAAAATATTAAATATGAAGATAATTTCGCTTTTACCAGAAATAACTAATATGATAAGTATTTTGCTCAAATATCTGTTTTAAAAAGCTCTTGTATGGCTCTTTCTGGCTGCAGTCTGTGGGTCTCATAAATAATTTGCAGTTCAATGTGGAAATGGCACAGCTGTTAAAAAAAAAAAAAGAGGTGACAAATATAAGAGTTTGGTGACATTAGATGGTTTACTGTGGTATGACTCAAACAGATTGGATAGCTGCTGATAAGACTCTGCCTAAAATTCCCTTCTGTTGCGGTGTCCTCTTTTCCTCTGTATTTGGGTCAGCTCTGTGGTACTTGGTTTACCCCAGTTGTCAATCATTCTGTTGTTTCCCCTCCCTTTGCAGAGTTATGTATACCCTGCCCCTGTTACCAATCCTATGTGAGCATCATCCCTTTCCCCCTCCCTCTTCCCAAAAGTTCTTCTCCCCTTGATGCCCCATTGGCCCCTTTGAATTTTGCTTCTCCCCTTACTTTCCCTCATTAGTCTGATGCAGGTAACCCTGCCTATGTCCCCTCCCTTTCTTTTCCCCCATTGGCCCTGAAATTGTTCCTACCCCTTGCTCCACCCCCCCATAAAACCTTGTGTCACCCCTAGTTCTGGGTCTTCGGTCCTTGGTGCCCCTGGGGACAATAAAGTGCCTTGGATTTCATACCGGATTCCCCTCCTTGCCTCTTGTCTCTACCTGCGCTGGCAGACTATCAGCTTGTGAGCTTTGCCTCACCTATTGGGATTTACAGTATCAAGGTCCCAGGACGGCCACAGACCCGACACTGTGAGCCACCGGGCAGCTCTGACAGCGTCACCCTTCTTTCCATATGTTGTTTTATTATCATCATCATAATTTTAAATTTTATGAGCTGGTTTTGAAATATTAGCAATACTCTCCATGCTGCCCTCAAACTTTTAAAACCACAGCTCCTTCAATGATATGTTAACTATTGGCATCTTTCATGTGAGCCTTTTATTTTACAGTCTCATCCTGTCTTTAAAAGCTTTTTCTCCTAGATTTATACATCCTTTGTCTTCCTCTTCTCTTTAAATCAAGTACCCCTATAGGTCTTCATGGTCACCTTGATAAGCACTAGGAATGGGAAAAACTCTTAAATATGATTTCAAACCATCACTTATGGCATGCAAGACAGTGGTTCTTGAAATGAGCAGGGCTGCTCGTGGCTGAGAATTCCTGTCCCTCAGCAAAACCCCAAGGAAAGCTCTCCACAGCACTGGAGCAGGTACAGACGATGGGTACCTCATGCTGAGGTAACTGTCCTTGTGCTTACACACAGCATATGTGAAGTAGTGCCACTTATTTTGAGTTTCTGTCATCTGGAGAATCCTGGATGCACGTTTGCTGAGTTCCTTTGTTTTGTTTTTTTTCTTGACAGAGGGATTGGCTTCTGAGAACAGGATTCACACCAGTCTGGTAGCACAGCACAACATTCCATACGGCCACACACTCCTCCTCACTGTTTACAAAAAGGTGCCACAAATGAGTCGATGTGCTTATCCACTTTCTCTGAAATGCTGAGAAGAAGAAAAGCCCTCACTCAGGTAGTGTTGCAGTGCTAGGTGTTGCTTGGCTGCTGCAGCTTTCCCTGGGAGCGCAGCGGGGGTTTCTTGGGACAAGGCAGGGATTCTCTGCCCTCCTGCAGCCCATCTCGGACTCCCCGCACCGCTGCTCCAGCTGCTAGCCTGCAACTTCAGTGATGGCAAAGGAGGTGAGAAGGCTCTCCTCATGGCACTGCAAAGGTCTTTATTCCATGCTGCCTCCCCAAAGCCTGGGGCCAGCACACGGGCTGGCCCCCAAAGGCAGAGGAGAGGAGCTGTTGGCAGGCTGCTCCCAGGGGCAGAGAGAGAGAGAGAGAGAGACACATGGCTTGGAGCCTCAGTTTACCCGGGTACCAGGGGGGCGGGGAGAGCACATGGGCAAATGGTTTCAGGGCACAGGGGCGGTACATGGGCGGTGTTGGGATACAGGAGTTAATAGGGAGAACTCGAGGAGTGGCCAGGACTAGGGGCAAGGGATGGAGGGAGACCTCATGGAGAGGGCAGGAAGTGATCAGGAAGAGGGGGTACAGTGCCACAAGGTAGGACAGGTAGGAGATACAGCTCCATGGTGTGCAGCTTCTGGGAAAGGGGTTGGAGCAGAGGCAAAGGGTGAAATGGGAACTTGAAATAGAGGTGTTGTCACAAATCCAAACCTCAGCACTGTATGGGCTGCTATGAAGGAAATTAACTCCACCCCAGTAGACCCACTACACCCACCAGGGATGTTCAGTTCAGAAAGAAAATAATTCGATAGCTCATTCTCCTGACCTTGAAGCTATCTACAGCCAGCTCTACAAATGCCCCTGTGAGATCCCAAAGCAACTTGTCAGTTTTCCCCGACATGTAGGCCTGGATATTTTCTGCAGGACAAATTCTGCCCTAATTGGTGACACCCATACAAGTGCATTTGACAATGGGGTTTGGGTGGGACTGATTTCTTCCTATTGTTTACTGAGGTCATGAATGAGCAAGCAGCAACAGCATCTTTCCCTCTGTACTGTGGTCTCAGTTAATTAGCAAGCTAGAAAAAAATCAGGGAGAAATTTCTAGTCATGGCAGTCTGCTGCTATGATGGTTAACAGTATATGGATCTGTCAGTAAAAAGATCTTAAAGCAGCTCTTCAGAGAGGCAATCTACTTGGAATGATCGTTTCTTCCTTTTTCTCTGTCTCCACAGGTTGCCTTATGTGAAGAAGCATAAAAATACTAAACACCTGTAAACTCGTGAACTGGAATTCGCTAGCAGCAGTTAGACATGTAAGTCAGACCTGAAAATAAACAATTTAAAAAATTAATCCTGTAGGGAAGACAAAACACATGTAGAGTGACCTCTGTCAGAGCCAATAATTTGCCTATTGTCCATATACCTGCTAGATCCTTGAGTTTCCTGGGTTTCCATCAGGCCTGCCTTCTGTGTGGGCTTACTCTCCAATAGACTTCGATGTAAGAGACCAGAAACAGGGGCTACTTAACGTGAGTGCTGCTGGCTGTGTGTAGAACGATGCTCTGTATTTTTTCTTCCCCAATATTTGAGAGACAGCAAGCACTAGC
The DNA here is from genome assembly GCA_013398015.1 of Oreocharis arfaki. Lineage (NCBI taxonomy): Eukaryota > Metazoa > Chordata > Aves > Passeriformes > Paramythiidae > Oreocharis > Oreocharis arfaki. The sequence goes on along the minus strand of VZRR01000674.1, from coordinate 23,826 downwards.
TAGTGTCCTGGAGCTCTTCCTTCAATCAATTAGCACCCATTTTAATAAAATAACATCCCTGAGCAGAAAAGGGAATGGGATTGTGAAGACCTTGTTTGTTCCAGCAGCTTACAATGAGCTTTTTTTCCTTCTTTTTTGATTTTTTTTAAGTTATCAATACAGCACCAGTAGCTTCATTAAACCTCAATTTCAAGCTGCTCTCAATTCCACTGTTTTCTCTAACTCTTGAGGTAGTGTTTGAATAGTGTGGGATGAAGGATTTTACTCACATTGTTAATTCTCTGTTTATATGCTTCAGTGTGTCCACTGCGGGGGAATTAGGCAAGGCTGGAGAGACTGCAAACCAAAACCAAATGGCAATTGATCTCTGTTGCCTCTTTTCTGCTTTTGTCTCATGCTCTACAGGTATTCAGCTGTGTCAAAGCATCTTCTTAACTTCTCCAAAGCCAAGGATGAGCCTGCCTCAAGAAAAGTACCGCTTTACTTCCTTCACTTATAGCTTTATTATACAGATGTGTCTGAAGACCTACTGTTGAAATCATATCCTTGACATGTTATGGTTCAGGGAAATACCTCCTCCAGCCTTCAGTGGACTTGTGTCTGTTGCTGCAAAGATCCTCAGAACTGGGAAAAAAATGTAAGGGCTGGATGGGAGTTCAAAGGTCAAGTGACTTTTCAGAAGAAACAGAATACTATGATTATGGCCTGAAAAGTGAATAATTTGAGGTTAGTTCTCTGCACGTTCCTTTGATGTTGCTTGAGACCATCTTTGTGTGAGGAGGTGTGAAGAAGGATTGCTGTTTCTCTGGGATGGAAATGTGGTTTATTGAAGGAATTATGTCAGAAGTTTCCATTGTAACAGCACCAATAAAGAGTGGGGTGAAGAGGTTCTTTGAATTTGGTGGGACTTTTGTCTTCCTTTGATACTTTCGAAACAGTATAGGCTGATTTATTTGTCTGAACTGATATCAGTGGTATTCTATTTATCTACAGAAAAAGTGCAGCTGAAGCTGGCACAGGTATAAAAAAAGTATTTCTATTTTAAGCACCTGTCCATCAAGTGTCTCACCATAAATTCATTTCAAGTAGAGAGATCGTGAAGTGACACCTTTTCATCACTACAAAATTAGGTTTGGACAAAAGACGTTGACATAAGACTCACTTAATTTCCATCACTTGTGAAGCACAGACCTCTTCTATCTCTGCACATAATTTAAGGCAATACAGTTGTGGTCTCAAATATAAAATATTTTGCTTTTATAAAAAAAGAAAATCGAAATGTTTGGATTTCACCTGGAGGAAATAGTTCAAATGGCTCTTGCAGGATGCTGATACTGATCTAAGGTGTCTTTTACAACTACTTTTTAAAAAGGCTGGTAAGCCTGACTAGTCTATTGATGAGCAATTAGTACTGTGCAGGATTCTTTCTTCACCTCAGAGGGGTTTTTTTGACAAAATGATGATGGGACTGTACATAATAACATTTGAACTACAGAAGAAACTCTATAATTTCCCAGTAGGACGTGGGGATTACAAATGGCAGTCCAGAATAATGAGCAGGGATTAGCTAATTAAATTTTACCTGTGCATGCTATACTCTGTCTCTTGTTCCTGTTTTATTTAGAAGATTCAGGCATGAGTGAGTTGCTTTAGATTAAAGTAAAAATTATAGAGTTCTCATCTTCAAACTCAATTAAAAGTAATTACCACTTTTTAAAAACTTTTTCTAGGCAGGGAATTGCAAGATTACACTTTCACATGTTCTCACAAGTTCCTTTCTCTTGGCATGCAAGCAAGTTGCCAGTCATCGTAGAAAATGTTTTGGCAGTACCTTCCTGACACTTCTGTGTGGGAGGTGTAAGAAGAAATAGGGAGTTCGCTCTTTGCTGCAACCATTCTTTCAAGAAGCGATTTTTGAGGTGGAGTTGCTTTCAGAGAGCTAAGCAATGGTGGTTGTCAAAGATTTCCAAGGGAGAGAATAGTGAGAGTTGCTTCAAAAAAAAAGATATTTATTTAAGATTTTTACTACATGATCAATAGCCTGTTGAGAACAGACTTATGGGCTGTGTATGATCCCTCTTCTGCCCGACTCTAGCCTCCTAGACCCCAAGTTCTGTGCCTCAGATGCCTTCAGGGAGGCTTTCCTGACTTGTGCTTGGAGCCCTTTGGGTGGCAGATGGCAGGGAAGCCAGGAGCAGATAGGAGTGATGCCCCAATCACAGCTGTATCCTCCTTGGTGACACCTACAAGCCCTGGCATGATAGGTTTCTTTGGACTCTGCACAAATCCTGCAAGGTCAAATGAAGAGTGTAGAGTCTCCACTTCCTCTGACCTCGTGGGGCCTCCCAGCTGCGTCTGAACTGCCTCTCCAGAGCCGTGTCTGGCTCCCCCTCCCCCATCCAGGCCAGTGGTGATGAATACCATGTGATGACAAACACCCTGCCCCTTGTTTAAAAAAAAACAACCCCCAATTTGATCCCACTCCAGTCTCCTCATTCCAAGCTGGTGTGATGCTTGTTTCCACTCCATGCCAGGCCCGCAAATAAGCAAAACCTCACAGCCCTGCTCTGGTTCCACCATTAAGTACAGCTTGGGATGATGTCGCTTCCCACTTCATGGTGTGATTTTTGGAGTTATCCTGTGCAGGGCCAGAAGCTGGACTTGATGATGCTTGTGGATGCCTTCCAGCTCAGGATATCCTGTGATTCTATGATTTCTTCTTGCTTCCTCCTGCCAGGAAGGCAGATGTTTACAGAAACGGCCATGGCCATGTGTGTAACCCCAGAGCATGACCTGAGCCCTTTTGGGATAAAGGCTGGAATCTCCTCAGCGGTCTCTTTTCAGCAAGCTTGCCTCCTTACATTAACTCTACATAAGGAAGGAAGCAGCACAGTGACACACTTTTATCATGGTTTGTTTAATGGTAAATACTCTGTTGGGTGACTAAATTGCTCGGTCTTCCCCATGGTAGCCTTAAGCAAAAAAAAAAAAGAAAAAAAAAAAACAATAATAAAAATAATGCAAGTCTCAAGAGGGGAGAGAAAAGAAGTCTTTTGGAGGGATAGCATGCAAAACTTATTTCCTGGAAAAGAATGCTCTATGTGCAAGATCCTTAAAGTACGAACATCTTAAAGGCACAGTCCCAGTTCTGGCACTGAGAAGTTGTTGGACTCTGGCAAGATGCAGGCCAGCATCACTCAAAGGAAACTTGGAGTCTTTCTCCAAGCTGATGTGAAATTAAAAGCCAAAGGCCAGGGCTGTTTCACTGTCTTGAAAAGGAATAAATGAAGAGAAGTTTGAATGCAAGAAAGTTTGGTATTTATGAAACAGTTAGGATGGAAAACTTATTAGTCCAAAATCCAGACTTTTTTAAAAAGAGAAATATATTCCAATCCTTTTAGTTTGTAAATTTTTCCTATTTAGTTTCTTCTGTGTCTTGAGGCCACACGAGTTTCCAATTCCCAGACAACAGGATCAGAATCACAGTCTTTTCTGTGACTGCCTTTCCCCTCCACCTGCACATGACACATTTCATCTTTTCTCTTTGCTGCTCTCCTGCTCACTGTGCCCTTTTTCATGAGCTGCCTGGACACTTGGCCATTATCTTGCAATTACTTTCCCCACAAACCACGTTCAACTGAATGAAAAGGTTCATCTGCAGCATCCAAAAGGCAAAACATCGGCACAAATGTTCATAAAAGTCAGTTCCAAGGAAATGCAAGGAAATTGCTGCAGTTCTATTGAAACTAAATCTAAAAGCTCACCCTGTGCTTGCGCTTCACTATTTCCAACTGCCTCATGCAGACACGTCCCTTCCTCAGCTGTTCTGTGCTTATATGTGCTCCAGCTCCAGGCTGCATTTGCCAGACATGAGGTCTTCCCAGCCAAACTCACTCACCCCCGTGGATGATCTGCTCTCCTGGAAGGAGGCAGGCTTATTTTTTGATTCAGTTTTGCTATCCCAAGCCATATTTCCTTCCAATGTGTTCAGGAAGATGTATTTCCACTAACTAAAAATTTGATCTCCTTTATGGAGGCAAAGCTCAGGGAGTATTTCTGTTGCAAATTATGACCCATATTTGGGGTTGAACTATGTTATTTAACTGTTTCTACAGTTACCAAGGAGTTGCACCTTCATTTTCCTCTGCTCTTTTCCCAGACATATCAACATTAACTTTTGGATGTGAAATGTGTTTATCTGCCAAAGTTTCTAGTGGATATCAGCTCAAAAATTGACTAAAACACTCATCCAAACAGCTAAATCAGAAAAATACATCCAGTTCATTACTAACCCCTGTCACTAAGCATTATGGCAAGGAACTGATTTAGGCTGATTATTGTTCGATTTGAGAGGTGTTTGGGGCTTTACAGAAGGTGTTAATATTGAGACTTGGGCATTATTTGATGATGTGTCAAATGACTTTCAGGACTGATGTCATCTCGCAAGAAGAAATTCTTGAGTCATCCCACATAATTTTGAAAATTTGAGGCTCTTTTGGGAAGAAGCTCACTCTCTCACAGTTTTGGTAGTACAGAGGCAGAAAAAGTCAGTGAATTTAATTCAAACTACTTGGAGCTTTTTGGGACAAAATGAAACTCTGTCCAGAAGTTGTAGCCTAGAGAATCACTGGTGGTGGCTGTAGTTTTAATAAGGCTGTTTCAATAAGCCATTTTGAAAATTTAAATTAATTTCATATCCTTTTGACTGACTTGATCTCCTTTGAAAGTGCTTAAATATTTACTCTCTAAGTGTGCCAAGTGTGGGCACAAGGCTGAGGGTTGGTGCTAAAGAGCATCTCTACTAGAACATGGAAGTGAATTCAGGTAATTCAGATGGTTATCCAGACACATGTAAGTAAAAATAGAAATAGCTTGTCTTCATTCAACTTTCAACTGGAGCTCATGTGACATGAGTATCCGTACATGAATATTTGTGGGCTGAAAATTTTAATTATTTTTCTGCTGGTCAATAAGGTGAATGCCCAGTAGGACCTGTGCTCATTCCTCATAGAAGCAAAGACAACACAACAGGATCTGCTGTAAAAATTGCATCTAAGCATTCAAGATAAAACATGATTCTTTAATTTCTAAAAAATTTAATATTAAAAAAAATGTATAAAAGCTGTAAAATTAAAATAAATACATAAACCCAACTGACAAAAATCATAACTCTGATTTTCTTGAAATTACCCAAACCTTCTCAGGGACACTGAGCCCAGGTAAGAGATGAAACAAAAAAACTGAGCTTCACACCCTAAGGAAGCTGTTCTAGCCTATTTTTGTATCTGGCTATTGTAGCGATCGTTCTATTCTACCTGTGTAATCTTTGCATGGATTCATCACCCTCTAATGTTTCTGCTGATGAAGTACAACTGCTACTGTTAATTATTTCTGGAGGCACAGTCTGGCACTGCCATACCAAATTAGCAGGACATCCATTCATGCTGGAAAAACCTCAGACCTCATTATTGCCTTGTAATTCGATGGCACTTTCCAACCTTTTTTGGGAAACCCATGATCTCACTGTGAACTGCTATGCCATCTTAACAGCCAAATTTACTGGGCTTGAAAAAAATCTGTGGTATGTATTTACTTGTGTTAATGCAAGCTTGGAGAACTCTAAAGCCCACAGTTTAGCAACCACTTATTGGTCCATTACATCTCGGACACTTGCTTGCTATGCAATCTAGGCAATGGGGAAAAAAAGAAAATTAATAAGGCATACATATATATATACATACATATATATATATATAGCTTGTCCTTGAGGAGACTTTCTATAAAACTGTTGTTTAGTCACAAGTTAATAACAGTCCTGTCACAAGATAATGAGACAGAAACACTTACAATGCATTATTTGCATTGGACATAATGATTGGTAGTGCTGTTGTGCATCGAGTGATCTTGTACTAGAAAGGTAATGAATTCACATCTGTCCTCTTCAGTGCTGTGAGCCATTTTCTGTGAGCCTGAAACACATGCGTTTCAGGATGTCCAATTTTAGGGGATGGTAGGATCAGCTCTCTAACTTGATTGAGTCCTGATGCTGCAGGGCTTGTATGAGAATACATATCACTTGTACCAGGGTCAAATGCAAAGGACAGATCCAGCCTTTGACAGCCAATTTATTGACAAAGATGAGCTGCTTTCAATCTTTGCTCAGAATGAGAACTGACAATTTCAAATAATTTATCTCTGAGAGTTCCCTTTCTGGACTTACAGTAACAGCAGTCTCAAGCTAGCAGATTTCAGGGCAGATTAGTTCAATTTGAAAAAGATTTAGAGAAAATTTGGCTTGCCCAGGCTGTCTAGTGAGCTTCTGAGACAAATACAGTTATCTATTCCTGGTTCTCCTGAAACTCCTTTCTTCTAATCAACTGGCTACAATCCAGATGATGCGGTGTTTTTCTGTGTTAATGTCTGCTAACTCATTGTTCTTCTTTCAGAAGCTGATTTTAGGAGAGTGTGAGTAAATTTTCAGCATGCAATGGTGACTGCCCCTTCATTTCCAGTGTGCGATTTTACATGTTAGTTAAGACCTGAAAAGGAAGACTCTGTCAAGTAAGGTCTGGTCCTCAGTTGTGACTGCTCCCACTAATAACATAACTTCAAAGCTTTCGCTGTGGGAAAGAGGGATCTGGCCGACAAGCAATTCTCTGAAAATCCTTCAGCTTCCTTTTCTGGTTTCAGACTAGCATGCCTTAATTACAAAAACTATCATTTCAAGAGAAGGCACTTCTCATAATTCTCTTATTTTGTAATTGCTGCTGTATATGCTGTTTCTGATACAGTTCACAGGATACATCAAGGTAGCCTGGATATTTTAGTGAGAAACAGAGTAATCTTTGGTTGCTGTAAACAGCACCTGTAGTCGCACTCGGGCTAGATCTAAACCTTTGGCAATTATTAAGGGAATGAAAATAGACCTTAGCCTGGGGCAGAGAGGATGAGAAAGGAGTAGGGAACTGTGTAATCCTGAATAACGAGAAGGGAGGTTATTTTCTTATTTGTAGAAAAATTATTTTTGTAGTCCACAAAGTATAATATCTCTGATTGAATTGTTTGGACACTTAGCAAAAGGTAATTGTTTCAAATTATTTATGAGTAAAAGCATCGAGTTTTTTTAAATTTTGTTCCTCTTAATTTCACTATGGTAAACGTTTTAAATAGATTCTTCCTCATTACTACAAGCTCTTCTAAATTAAAAACCAAAAGTCAGTACATGTAGCTTTGCTATAATGTAGTTGCTTTATGAGGCACCATAGCAGAAATCAGACTGCATCCTACCCACAGTGTAATGTGGGGATGTAGAGGTCCCAGGCCATCAGGAAGCTTATGGTAGATTTTTCGTCACTGAGCCTCCTGCCTGAGCTCCACAGCAAGGGTAGCACTATAAATATTTCAACAGAGACACCAAGAGGAAGCAGCACTTCATAGTTCTCAGTGCTCTGTTCAACCATAGCCAGTTTGAAATTACAAACAAGATTGTTTTTAAGTCATTCTTCTAAATAACTACCAAATCAGTTATTTTTCAGTGCTAAGCAGCCATGAACAACATCCATGATTGTCTTTTTAGTCATTTTCTTTCTGTGGTTGTTTTCTTGCCCTTAGATAGTCCTACCTTCATTTTGAAGATGTCACAATAACTGCTTTCTCATTGCACCTTGCACAGTCGGGTCTTGGATTTATGATAATAATATTGACAGCAGTTGTAAGGATGTTTTTTAGCCTTCCTTGAGTGAGCTCCTTGCTGCACAGCAGCTTTCAATCACAAGAAGGACATAGTTGAATTATTCAGATAGGATTTCACATGCTTATTCAGTTCTGCCAAGGAGGCAGTGACTGGCATGAAATCACCTTAGCAGTGGCTGCTATGACCAGGAATAAGGAGCTGAATAGGAAGTGTCACACCAAGCTGACTATCCTGTAATGCCTCATAGAGAAAGAAGCTATTAGGGGTTGGCCCTAGCGGGCTGAAATTCATCAGTCTGTCCCTTCTTCCTTCCCTATCCCTGTCTGGATTGAAACTGGCATGAGGAAAGCCCGCTCCTCTTGGGAGGTGGTGGTTAAATTTGCATTGCGAGTCTCTGTGAGTACTCGTTCTATCTCTAAGGTAGTCAGCTGCAGCATTCAGCCTACCTAGGGCTGTGGTGGGATGTGGCTTGGGCTCAAAGGGAACAGATGTTTGCTGTGTTGCCTTGTGTTTATCACCTTTACAGATATCCAGCTTGATACCGCTCGTCTCTCATAGAAAGAATTGTTCCTCTTTTTTGCAGCTGGTGGAAAGTAGACTCTGCAGGTTTGATGTAATATTGTTTGAAATACATACCTCTTCAACAGTCTTTGAGGCAGAACAGTAATTATTGATGTTTGTTTGCTTAACATAATAATCACATACAAAGACTGCTTATTTCCTGGCTGGATTTTTTGCTTTTTGGATAACTTTCTGTGTTTACATTTTAACTACGGAGCTCATTTTTTACTATGGATGATGCAAAAGACTAATAATTTATTTTGCACTCTACATTAAGTGGTTATGGCAATGCACCTGCCTCAGGTGGGTGGTTTATATACTTAATCAGCCAACATAAATTGCTTTGAACACAGCTCGCTCTTGCTGGCAGCCAGCAGCAGGTGTAGATTAGATGAGTATTTTGTCTCAGCTGTTGTGGTTTAAATTAACACAACAGAAGATCAAACGTATAGCAAGGCACAACAGTAGTGTGATGCAAGCTCAAAACGTTTATGCATTAAAATCATCTAGGACCAAGTTCAATCTCATGAATTACAATAGTGATGAACTTGTGTGTAGAACTTTCATTGAATACCAGTTGCCGCTGTTCTATTTGAAGAGACCATTTCCATCACAAAATAAATGGTTCTTTCTCATTATCTCTATATACTCACCTGCTGAGTTTATAGAAAACTGTATCTTAGTAGTTATCACATACTCAGCATTTGTAAAGTAGGTTATATATAGGTTACTTGGATTCTACAGCTTTCCCTATTTGCTGTGCTCAGAATGACTTGCTTTTCTCATTAAAAGAAAGCCATGGAGTATTAATATTTTTCTTCAATTATTATTGGAAAGATGGATTTTCTTACTTCTCCTGCCATGTGTGACTACAGTGAATCCCTCCACTGCTTCCCTAACAAAGCAGGGCTCCTACAACCATGCTGTCTCAGTAGGTACATGTTTATCCCTTATATCTGGCCACAGTAGTTTTGTAACTTGTGGGCTGTTTTCAATTCAACTTGACAGAGTAGGAGAGACTGCAAAGGCAGTTTGATTCTTCTAAGATTGGGAAAATTAGAGATACAAGAAGCTGGGGGAACAGGCAAGCGCTCTGAGGAAGGATTTGCAGTATGGTTCAGGTCTGACTTGCACTCCCATGGGAGGGACACCCTGTAAGGGCCTTGCTTGGCAAAAAGCTGCTGCTGGAGCTAGATACCAACCACGGGATACTTGGACTTCCTGATTTCTGTTGTTCTATTGATTTTAGTCACCCTGTTCACATTAGTCAGGAAAGAGTTGGAAACTGGCAGACGTTCTGCTTCCATCCAGTTAACATCTATACAGCTTCTTGTGATTCCTCTTCCTCTGTGCTTGTTTCCCCTCTCTCAGAGGAACTCTGTTCTCTCTAGCCTCAGGGAACTCTGGTGTTTGTGGGGCTTAGGTTTTTTCCTCAAAAAACTTGCAGTATTCAGAAACCAATAATAAACAGTGCTCTCCATTGCACTAGAAGAAAAAGTCCTGCGCCCCGAGACCTGTAATTCCGCTCCCATGACCAGCACAGATGTATTTGAGGTTCTCTTTAGTTTAGCACTATTCTTTGGTTTTGTCATTGCTAAGGTATTGCCTGTGTTTCTGTGCTGTGTGGAAGTACCAATGAGATAAAACTCGTAGGTGGCAGCCTAAAGATGTGTTGGAGAAGTCAGTAAAGAAGGGTCTAGAGTTACTTGTGTTAAAATGCTGAAATATGTGAAGATAAATAGAAGGAGAAAATTCATAGGGTAAATATTTTTCTCAGTTATTAATAAATGGAGATGAAGGTGTTTAATATTCAGATGCTGTGAAAACCATTTGCTCATTGACATGAGTGGCATGTATTTGATAACACAAAATAAGCACCTCATCCTCCACTGCTACTTATGCATGATCAATTCTTCCCATTTAATTCAGCAAGACTAATTATCTGAATTACTGACATTAGCTTGAAGCTACGGATTTTCAGATTGAGTATTGAGTCTCTGGCTTTCAGAACAACTTCTTTAAAGGAATTAGTCATGTCTAAGTACAACAGACCTGTCAAATTGCATCCCCTGGCATTGTCTGACGTTTTGGTTGCAAAGCCAGCCTTATGCAAGACTGACCTCGTGGCAATAGACAGCGGTTATTCTAATTTTATGTCTCTGACAACCCTAAAATGGCTCATAAGGGTTGGGCAGTTACCTCACTAGCTGATAGCAGATGATAGCTGATAGCACTTCGTTTTGCCTTCCACCTCACTGATGGACTTTGTCATCCACACTCCAGAGATGTCTGCTGTCTATCTGCAAATCAGCTCCTGAACTCCCCCATTTTGGTTTAACTTGCCATGCAGGCATGAAAACTGCAGTCAATGCACAGATAGATCACAAACCCCTGCCTTGGCAGCAGCAATATCAATTAGAGAGATGGGCAGAAAAGAGAAGTGCTTCAGGAATGGGTTCACAAGCGGTGTGGGCATCACTGCCTGCAGAGCTGCAACTTCTCCGGGACCAGCAAGGTTCTCAGCTGGAGCTGGTGCATCCTCGGAGTTTTACTGCATATCCATCTCAAATAAAAAGCGATGCTTATCCTTACAGTCCTGCCTTTTGCTATAAATTGAAGACTTTCAGTAACTCTGTCATGCCTGTGCTGCTACTGAGGAAAATAGTGGAATGTTTAAGGTGTAGTGCTCTAGCTTATCCAGCTAGTGAGCAGCACAGGGAAGAGAGGCAGCAGGGGCAGGCCATGACTGTGTATAACCAGTGAGTTCTTTAGTCTATACATCACTTGTCACCCCTTATCTTCGAATGAACTGTTCATAATTAAGTAGTGTGACTAAAGATGTGAAATCCTACATGGCAAATCCTGAACTTGCACCTCATTTATCTCTTTCAAGTGTGTAATGAATTTTCAGCTTCAGCTAATGAATAATGGCAATTTCAGGCCCATTGTCCTATGCAGGGAAATTAATAATGGCCTAAGGATAGTTTCATACCTAGAAGCATGGTAGAGATTGCCAAAAAGCCAGAATGTGGATTTCTTTCTAGAAGATCCAACATTATCTTCAATTTTTTTCCAGTTAGTGTACAGTCCATATTCACAAAGAATCCTGAAAGCACAACATGCAGAATCTGCTCTTTGGGATTGAAAAGCAAGCAAAAATTGCCTTCCTTCACCTACTCTGCCATTAGGTTACCACACATTTTGTTTTCCTCAACAGATCATCATTGTTCAGGCAGAAACTTTGTCCAAGGTTAAAAAAGCTTTTAATTGTTAGCATTATATTAATAACATATAAAAGAAACATGGAAGCGTAATCTTTTCTTCGAAGGTGTTCTGAAATATGGTACATTAATGAATAGGAACCGGAACACTTCCAAGCTCAAGAACTTGGCATAAAGAACATTTGTCACCACCATTTTTTTTTCAGAGATGGAGCTGTGAATATTTCTACCGTTTCCTTTCTCTGTGGAGTAAGAAAAAACAACACACAGTAGTAGCTGTGGGTTCATCTGGTTTTGGCATTCAAGACCAAGTACAAAAGTTTAAATGAGGAAAGAAAAGCATAGACATGAATGGATGTGTACTACAACACCTACTGCTAGTACATGAAAAAATGGAAATGCACTTGCACTACAGAAGTATACCTGAAGCAAATGTGCTTTACTTCTCTCACCCCCTCCAAAGTGACCTATTTTCATTTCTCACTAGCGCCTCAAAAATGTAGCTAAAGGAAAATTGTTTATTTACTGAGAAATAAAAATGTTGTTTTCAGTCACAGGAGCAGGAATATACATCATAAAACAATTGTTTAGTCAAAAAAGTGTTCTATCTGAAAACACTAGGTGTTTCGAAACCCAACCTGCTAAAAGTTCATGGTTGGTTTTCTTCGACTTCTTATTCAATTTACCATGACCTACATCTCAGTTCTACTTATGAATATAAAATATGAAGTACTTATGCAGAGAATTAGCTATTAATTTTGGGTTTAAACCAAAGTGGGATGAGATAAAGTCATCTTATCAAATACATAATGGCAAATACATAACATGCCATATCCTAATATGGCCAGATACGAGATGTGTGGTATTGAATATCTTGTTGCTGGAGGTGAGTCCCAGACTGCTGCAGTAGCTCCATGTAAGTTCTGATGTTGTTGCTAGAAAAGATGGAATAAATTTATTTTAGAAAAAAAATCACAAAATTAATTTCAAGATCCTGTCAACAACTGCAGTCTTCAGATTGCCAGCTTTTACAAATATTTTCTTCTGGAAGTACAGCCCCTGAACCAGATTGCTGCACAGGTTGTATAGGCCTTCCATTTCAAAATTATCACTAATCAGGAGCAAAAATGTTGAAAAGAATTGTTCTACTTTATCCACAATGGTTTTCATAACTTCTAGCTTGATGCTTCTTTGCTACTATATGCCTTCTCAAAAACTCTGGATGTCAGTTCCTGGCACATTAGCATGGGAAAGTTTATTTCAGCCTGGGAGTTAACTAGCCTTGCTTTGAAATCATAAACATACTTCAGTGGGAGTGCCTGTAAATGTGTTTATGTAAGTGGCTTTAATCCTGTCATATGACAATCATTAGGATCATCTTTCTGGAGGCATAACTCATCCTGGAGTCTGCTGGCAGCTGCTGTGATCACAGCCATCAGGCACATGGATGCACAACCAGTAATTAGACACAGTTAAGTCTTTCCTCTGTGGGGAATTTTTCTGATGGCAAAGTCAGTGGGTATTTTTCAGAAAACTCAGTAAAGTATCTTCAGGTAAATCGTTCCTAACACAGAAGTGACTGCTGCTATCCACCCATATCAGTGTTAAAAATTGTGAGAGAATAACCTGGTGCTTCCTTCCACTTGCCCAAGGGCACCAGCCAAAGGCTCAGCAGGAGGGAAGCTAAATTATGGCTTTTAGCTATTCTCTCCTACTTTGTTTCTGCTCAGAGTGAGTGAAACTGGTGTCACATTTCAGGTGGAAGAGTCCTGGAAAACTCACTCTGAGACTCTCCAAGTCAAATTCCTATGTTATAAAAAATAAAAGGTCTTTTCAAAAGCTGCATTTCAAAATGAAACTCATTTTCAAAAAGAAAGGTACTTCTAAGTCAATAAAATTCAAAGAATATTCAATTTATGTTATGAGAAGAAGTTTGCCCATTTTTTTGTTGGTAGTTTCAGTCAGACTGACAGATTGCTGTCCTAGTAACTATTTTAAGCACTGAAACTGTATGAGTTTAGTTCTACCTGTTCCTGTCCATTTTTAAGGACTGCAGTACCTTCATAGGAAAAGTGTTCCACAGGAACGTGTGTATTGTGCTTGTCCAACTGAATCAACAGTAATTGTTCCCTAAGTTTGACAAAATTTTGTCCCAAAAATGTGTCCAATTTTAGCACAGTCCTAAACAACTTCTCTGAGACAGTTTGTGACACTTCATTTCATGTACTCCTGTGCGGATCTATAAACACTACTTTTACCAACTGCTATGTCTCATTCTCTGTTTTGTTCTGCTGAGGTTTTATTCCACACTGAATACAGTTTTGTTACTGAAATAGATGGAGTTTTTATCTTTTATTTTCCTCCTCAGGAATTGCTTTGTGTCTGCTTTTTAAATCAACTCTATAGGAAGCAGTTTAGCTTCTGCGGACTTTTAAAAGGATACATATTCTTTAAGCTCTTAATGAGCTTTTCCAAAACATACTTAAGAAAAAACTCACCACAATAAAATGACCGCATTTAAATAACTATTAAACTTGGACAGTAAAAACAAATCTTCTCTAATTTTTCAAGACATAATTGGTTTTTTCACTGTGTCAGGTTATGACACTATAAACAAATTGTCAGCAGTGTTGTGTGGGTCAGTTTTACTTACTCAGGTATGCACATGCTCCAAGTCTATGAAATACTCTGTTGAGAAACCCCATCATACACGGCTATCGAGGGATCAAAGGCAAAAGGGTCCAAGTCCATGTAGTATTGTGCTGTTTCTCTCAAAGCTGCCCATGATTCACTAATCTGAAGTATATCAAAACAGAAAGGAATATTCTGAGCTTTGATACTGAATAAATACGGTGTGTGACTACTGAGCAGCTTTGCCTATGCTGATAAATCAGAAAAATTTCCTCCCTTGACCCAAAGGATTTAAGCTACAAGTCAGTTCCAGACCCGTGCTTTCTTTTTCGCAGTAGATGCTGCTTCCTCTTGAAGGAAGAAGATACCTGTTCAGCCACAGTGTATCCCCACGTGTTCTGGCTGCTGCTGGAGTCCCAGTAGCTTGGAGAATATGGTATATGTCGTTTGAGCCGTATGAATTGATTTGCTGATTCTCCTGTCAGAAAGGGTGCTCCAAGGACACTTGAAACAGAAGCTGATAAATATTTGTAATATCAGAAAAATATTTTAGAATGTGCACTTCAAAAATACACTTATATCCACAGAACGTGGTTTTGAATCTGTAGTTTATTTTATAGAAATCAAACATGGTCCTACCTTAGATTCTCAGAAAGAAACTTTTTTTTTTCATAGGCCTGAAGTTAATAAAACAGATGCTCTAAATCGTTATTTTGCTCTAATCATTATTTTTCTGTTGAATCTGGAGTAAATAAAGTTACAATATAATTGAGGCACTAATTTATTTTTAACATAAAATTTTCTTACAAAAATCCTCTTAGACTGTAATTGCACTAGTCTCAGGTGTGCTGAGAGCTTAAGGTTTTTTAAAAGAACACAAACTGTATGAATTTATCTATGGTTTCTGAACATCCTGGCTTATACACGATATTTATTCTCATTAGTATCAGCACAGAAATTGCATGCTTGGATATTACTTTCTGAACAGAAGATATTGCACTTCTAATCTTGCTATTGCATTGCTTCAGATAGCTTCTGAGGTCACCACAGATGCAGAAGTAGTGCTTGCAGATCTTGAAATAAATATTCTTCTCAAGAAAAAGGTCAAAATTCCTCTTTACCTTCATATGAAAGGCCTTGGTACAGAAAAAAATCTTTTCTTTTTAGTCTCGAGTGTTTGTGACATAAATTAATTTTGAGACATAAATTAATTTGGGGCTAAAAGAGTCCAAAATAGCATGTCAGTCCAAATCACACAATTTTTAATGAACCACTTAAGTTGGATTAAGTTGAAGCTCAAATCCATCAGCCAAGCTGAGGCCAGTGTCTGTAAACAGCTGTGCTCCAATTTAGTGAAGCGGGTTTAAATAGACACCTGAGGGTGACCTGCACATCCTTGGAACAGATGGGCCAAGAACTTGCACCCTTGTCTAATATGTCTTAGAGTCAGAGCTCAACAGGGCAAGCTATCACCTCACTCACAGCTCTCCAGTTCCTTGATTCCTGAATTTCTAGGGGGAAAATCTAACTGGAAGTATCAATGTTCAGCTGAATCCAGCTCACTTCTAATTATTGCTGGCTTTCCTCATCAACCACAATATCATTGCTCTTTAGTTTTTCAAATAGAAGAAAATGTTTCCTGAATGCATATAGGTAGAAGATATGTGAGCTAGAGTGTTTGCTGTTCCCTGTAACTTTGTTTCTTTTCAGTGCCAAAAATGCTTAAAAAGAAGATGAGAAAAAGGTTTGTTATACAGTAATGAACAAAAAAAAAAATGTGATGGTTGATGTCATCTTTGCTCTTAATATAGATGTCAAAGAATATAACTTTATAAGTAACTATAAATATAAATATAAATATAACTTGCTAAGTAACTTTAGCAAAATTACTTAGCAAGCAGTGGCAGTCCCAGTAGTTCCTTCCTACTTCAGTTTCTTCAAATTTCAAGTTACTATAACCATAAACTGGAAGTAGAAGTTTTAGGGTAGGCAGTTTTCGAGGAATACCATCTTCAAAAATGTTACCAACTCCATGGAAAAAAGTAAGTTCAGACATTTGGTGGGAAGACTCATGTGTGAACTGCTCTCTCCATTGGGAAACACAGGAATAGCAATTTCTATACTTCAGAAAACAAGATTTTGGGCTGGGAAAGACAAAAGTACATATCATGTATGTCTATTAAGCTGCTATACTTGTATTCTAGAGCTGCACAAGAGCTTGCCCCAAATTTCAGTATTTCTCTCGCAGTTTACTACTTTTCAATAGAAAAATCCATGAGCTTTTAATTTATCTTTAGTGAATTTGGGGGGTTTTTTTATACTAAATATTTTGTAAGCTCAGGATTACATTTCTGGACTGAGATAACTGTACTGGGAACATTATTGACTCATTAAAAGGCTTCTCTTTTCTTTAAATGTGTATATAGTTAGTAAGAGCGATTAAACATTACATTTTATCACTAATATGTTCTCTGGCCCTCCCGATTTAAAGTAAGCTGCAAAAAAAGATCTTTGAGCAGCTATGCTTCTTGTGGTTTTTTTTCTTGCTGCCAGCATCTTTAAAAATGAGCTTGTCATTCCACTAGTGGGACAGTGAGGTGTTATCTTGGCTACTGTGGTGGAGAGAGCTCCATCTTCATGGTATCATATATGTCAATTTTTAATATAGAGTCTGCTCTGGCTTCATCTGTATCCAATGAAAAATGCCACCCCTAACTATGCTAGGTATTCACTTTGATTGAAGTGTACTTGCCTGCTCTGAGGAGAGGCAGGTATGCCAGCTCTGCTCTTGGCTTTTTTTGTCACCATTAACACCCAGTTCTTACTCTTTTCTAGCCGCTATTTCATCTCCTGGGAGCTGTCTCTGCAGGACTTGGCCCCAGCTGCTGGGGCACTCCAAAGAAGCATAAGTACCAGAAGAAAATCAGGTAAGTGCCTTCATATATCCTCTAATCCTTCAGGCTTCACTCATTTTCTCTTTGTCTTGCTGTAAAGATCACTATAAGTCTCTGAATATGGCAAACTTCATTCACCTCCGGAAAAACTCTAGCGAGATCATTTCTACCAAAACCAGAATTAGACCTGTTGGTCTTTCACTGTAGCTGCACAGACAAACAGGGTTGTACATTTGCTTGAGCTCTGGCAGAGCTCAGATGAAGCAAGGTCTTTACTTAGCTCTAATGTAGACCTGGGGTCATCAGACCGGGTGTCTCCATCTGAGTAGCCCCTCTGAATACAGCGTAGAGTTTTCATCAAATGAACCATGTCTTGCCTCAATTTAAGTTTCTCGGACTGGGTGTAACTTTCCCCCTCCTTTTGAACACCTTAGCAAAATGTCGTGGAAGGGTTTGCTTTATAAACACAGACTATTCCCAAAGGAGTGCATCTTGCAGGAGATTAGCATACTAGCCAGGAGAATGGAATTTCAGAGCATCTTATGTGAGACTAGAGGGAGTTAGGATCAGGTGGGTGATGTTAATAAAATTGGCTCACAGTGCATAAAGTTGAGCTGCAAAAAGATGAAGAATTTCAAGTTGTACTGAAACAGTTAACCCACTATGAAGAGCAACCAGACATATTGTACGTTAATGTTTTTATTCTATACTGTTTTCTTCTCTTAGATAAATATGTGATTTGAAAAGCACTTTTAGATATAAATGTCCCAGTGGGAAAATAGGAAGAGTGTGTGTGGAGGGTGATATTGCCGAGGTTGTATCAGCTGTTACCACTTAGAGTGTTTCCTTTCATCATCTCTTGAAGATTCACTCAGTGTTCTCATATGAAAAACAAACTATAGAAAAAAATTGGCTGGTTTTAGCAAGCAGATGCTCAGCTCATGTAATTATTGCCTTCAGCAGACCGTTTTGTCTATCCTGTGCACCTAAAGACAGTGTCCAGAGGGAAAACTGTTAGTAGTCATTATTGCTACCATGCCTTCTGAACATCTAATTTTGGATTACTATGATCTAAGACTAAACTTGAGGGGGGACGGTGGTACAACCTTGTCATCTTTGTCAAAAAAAGCAAATGTGCAGTTAATCCAGCATTGAGTATATAAAAAAACCCCAAACCAACAACAAAAGTCTGATTATGAAAAGCTATATCAAATATCTTGGAATGTCAAAGTAATAATAAAAAAGTATCACAGTATAGCAAGCAAACTGCACTCAGAATAGAAAATCAACCTGGATAGATCTTAAATTACTGTGCTTTAAAATCTCTTCATACTAGACTTGAAAGAGAGCGTCTTGTACAAGGATAGATTTCTAGAAAACAACATATTCAGCTGGGTGCAGCCAGCCACAAAATCTTCCCAGGAAGACATCTTTTTCTATCAGTTGAATGTGCAATGATCCACTTCATCACACAATTAAAAAGGTGAGTATGGGATTAAGTTTTTCCCTGCTTAGGGACCTATTTAATTTATATACATTTTCTTTTGTAAAAGTTAAGTAGCATGAGCCATTGTGTGCTTAGTAGTCTGGGGACAGCAGGCAGGCCACCATTTGCACGTCTAATGGCAGAGTTTAATGATAAGAAGACAAATTTTCAAACTTGACTTAGTGTCAGATATGCTTCTCCTTCTTCCACTCTCTACCCCAAAGCCTTTTTTTATCCAGATCATCAGTACTGTAAAAGTGGTCAGGAGCAATCTCTAGGCTTAGGACCAAAATTTATCTCTGGTGTGCATCTACCACAGGTAAAAGTGGTTTATCTCTGCTTTGCTGTGATATTTACAAAAAGCCCTGTCAATTATTTAGCAGCACTTCATACACTCTCTGTGCACACTATTGTTTCTCCCTAGTTTCTGAAGACTTGCAAGTTTCTGACAACCTGAAAACATATTGCTTAAGTTAATATCAATGGAATTTAAATGTCAGAAGTTGGAAATTGCTCTGGCTCCCTTCTCTTAAGTCTAATAATTCTTCTTATTATTGGCTATGGTGACCCTCTGGTCAAAATGTCAGCTCACGGAAGAAAGGCTGCCAGCCTTATCAGCTCCTTAGGACAGAGCTTGGACAGAGGCTAAACTTGGACAGAGCTAAACTTCAACCTTGCTGAGGTGGCAAGTGCTGACGTGTTGGGAACTTTGAAAAAGCAAATCAAGCCTGCAGCTCAGGTGTGTTTCCTAAGGCTAGAAATGAGCCAGAATGGACCACCTCCACACCGTGTTGCAGCTATCTAACTCTCTAACTGTAAATTCACAAAGTCACACTATAGGACTCAGTCTGAGGACTCAGAATACCACAGTGCAACAGTGAAAATGCTGAAAAAAATGTGGCAACAGCTGCTTCTTTCCTCACTCAAGTATTTCTCTAGATTATGCAGTATTCTATGGAAATCAATATGTGGTTATCTGTCAGTACACTGCATACATGGCTGGACTGCAGCAAGGATGGACTTGTGGATCCTGCAGGACATTTCTGGCCCAGATATCAGCCTTTTTTCAGTTGAAAAGTGCAATTATATTCTAGTCTAACACTTGCCCATTGCTTTTTTCAAATTATAAAAAAAATTTTTGTATGTACATACAAAATTATCCTGGAGTGTTTGGATGGTAAAAAGCCTTAGAATAGAATTAAATCAGTCAGATTTGCTAATACCTTTTGACAGCAAGATTTAAAGTCACTGATTGTTAAGTGCGCCAACTCTGTCCACATCATCCAGTCTTTGAAATTTTGGCCTCATCTGTTTATTTTCAAAGCTTAAAGTAAAGTAGTTTTTATTTTTTGACAATTCTTAATTTCACATCACAGGATACAAGAGCTCTCTGGTTCAAGAGATGTCATCAACAATCCTTAGAGCTACAGCATCCGCCTCATTCACTCATCAGCAAAGGCAGAGAAGTTACAGACACATAATGCAGAATTAGCTATTGAACATATACAATATGTGCGATGATGGCAGGGGTCAGGATGGTTGTCAGGTATGGGTAAATAGCAAGGCAATTTGGCAAAAATCCTAGATAAACCTAGGGAAGGAACTACTTCCACTGCAGCAAAGCATTAGAAAGAGCACTGGGCCATTGGTCCCCTCAGTTGGTCCTGTTGAAATTTCCTTTCTACATCCATATGTGGCTACCAGTTTAATCTTGAGTGAATGGGCAAAACACCCCCATCAGACACCTGAGAGACTTCAGCAATTACTCGTACCCCATCCCTTGCTGTTGCACTCTCCAGAGGCTAAAGGAAAAAGTCCTTTAGCCTGTTCCCGGAGGTGTGACTGTAGTGTACTATGAGGAGTGATTTATAGCAGCTGAGTTGAAGGCATGAAGAAGAATAAGTTTCTCATGAGAATCTTACAGTCTCTGTTTTACTTCACCACCACCTTCATTGTTGCTGAAAGGATTCACATTTAATGAAAAACTGAACTGATTGTAATCAATGAAACTTTTAAGAGCTCATTAAAAATCAGTAATAAGTACTTCTTTATGTCTTTTGAAGAATAGAAACCTGGGAAAGTGGGTAAAAAAGACAAGAGACATAAAGGAGATGAAAGTAAATTCTTCCAAAAGGAGAGGCTGCAAGTTGCTGTACTCCCAGCTTGGCTTCAGGTGACACTGTGTGTGTTATAAAGGCCTTCAGCGGAAAGGAGGTGAAGTTCAAGAAGATATGCAAGCACCCAGAAACTGTCCCAGTTCAGGTGCACAGCAGATGAGGAAGGACAAATAAGGGGAAAAGGTTTATAGGTGAGCTCAAACTTGCAGAAGAGACAAAGTCCCTTTCCACCTCCTTATCTCCCTACAGAGTCTCACTGCAGCCAAAACTCAAGTTCATACGTCATGGAAGAAAGTTCGACCCACAAGAGAGATTGTACCTGACCGTGGCCCCAATTCACAAAACCTTTTCCATTAATCCACGATGAATCATCGGCTAAGTATGCCTCCCTTATTTTGCCTTAGCTATTCACATCATGTATTTACTGCATGTGTATTGGAGCACTCAAATCTCAGAAATGTTTTTAATGCATGCATGTGGATGCAGCATCTTGTCAGGATGCAGGCAATCACTTGGGAAGCTGTCACTTACTGCCTGCCTGGTTTGTTTTAATTGTGTGAGAAACAAATTAATCTTGCAGCATGTGCATCACTGATCATTGACTGTACCAGTGTGTGCTGCTTTGGGAAGAGCATATGGTAGCCCTGCCCCATCGATTTTCCTTCTGGTCCAAGTTTTACAAGATGAGTCTTGATTGTAGGTGCCCTGGTTACATGGTGCTATGAAGGATCAGTGTTCAGACAGCCTGAGAGCCTTAAAACACTCAGTCTCCTAAAGAAATTCATGTCAGGCATTCCAGAAATTGCTTGTGAAATAGATTATTTTGGGCCCTTATAAATGCATATGAATTTTTTTCCTACAAACAATAAATATTGAGATAAAATAATATCTAGGGAAGATTTCATAGAAACAGCATCAAGCTCTTTTTACAACTTTAACAGTTCAGGAAATCATCCTGTAAGAATGCCTTTCAGTCAGAAATGCATCCTTCCTCCTTATTCATGAGCAGTTAAAGACTCAAAAGTAGTCATGAGGAGCAGAATCAAACTATATTTCACAGAATTTGCTATTCAATCTTGTGCTCACCCACTCTCCTGCATGCTCCTGCTGCAATGATTTCCAGTTAATTCTCTTCCATCAGTGCTGTTCCGGTGGTAACACAGGGATTTTGCCAGCTGACTATTTGACAAGCCTGAAGGGAATGATATGAGATAGGATGCCAGGCACTTACCTGTAAACAGCAGAGCAGACATCAAAATTTGAAACATTTTCGGAGACATGGCAAATTATTCAGAAAGGGTTTCCTTTGTAAAGTGAAGACAGCGATACAGTTTTATACTTTGCTATCTTTAGGCTTATAAATCATTTACCAGATACGTGTAAAGGGTTGGTGCAGACAGAGGGCAGGGTACAGTGCTTAGTTCAGATTTCTCCTGTATGCCTCTGTTCGTACACTTTGGACTTTGCAAGCTGAGCCTCTAACGAGCCATAATGCCTCATTATTGTGTGGATGCACTCAATTCTCCGTAAGTTTTATGATGTAAAATAGCACATTGGGCTTGTTCTACAAGTGCTGAAGAGGCAAGGCTCAGTCAATCAGTCTTTTTCATTATTATTTCCCCCTCATCCTAGTGATAGGCACAAGCAGTTTATAGTTTGGTGTGAATACAAATGGTGTTTGAACCCACCTGCTCTGAGAGCAGTGCCAGAGTATGCCATATATTTCAGCTGCAAACTGCTTGGGTTAAGGAAATAATAAAATTAACTGAAAAAACTGTGATAAAATTGCCTGGAAAAGCACTAAGCAGTGAAAGAGGGAAGAAATTTGGTTCTGACCTGAACCAGGCTGAGGTCCCAAGGTGTCTTGTTAACCTCTGCTGGTGCTAGGACTCTGTAATGTGGGACACTATGAGTTCATGCTGCCTTACCTGCCCCACGTGTCCAGTGAGCTGCTGCCTTTTTACATACAACTCATCTGTTGGCAGCAGTTGCTGTACTGCAGACCAGAGTTTATCTTCATAAGCTCGCCTACGCTGACGATAACAGAGCACAGAAAAGACGAGCTCTGTCACACATTGGTGTCACACGTTGGCGCGCGTTGATCCACAGTCCATCAGCACAGGCGTGCGTGTACTCTGAGGTTTTTATGTCAGGAAATCAGACATTGCTGACGTTACAGGTCAGTGACCAGACTCCGTGCTGATGGGCAGTAATACTTCATTCTCATATTCACAGTGAGAACCATCCAGTCTAGAGAGTGCATGGAGTAAAGGTTTGTTGGGAACCAAAAGAGCGTTTAGTTACGTAATTACAAAGCCTAATAGTTTTTCATTACACAGGGGTGGGTAGGAGGTGAGGCTATTGAACAGCAGGTCTAACACTGTAATTCTTAACCTCACTGTAGGTCATGTCAAAAAGTCAGTATTATTTTAGCATTTGTCTGACAAAAAAAAATCAATCCATCCCAGGCAGCAAATGAAATATGGAGGCAGGTGTTCTGCTTTCTGGTGCCTTATTAACAACAAATATTTATTGTCCAAACTTATGATCAGTTTCCCCACCTCTGAGTCACTATATTAAATCTTACACATCAGCTTTTTTGTGCACTAGAAAAAAGGGCATAATGGCTGGGATATTTGCTAATAGGTGACACAGAGCTCTCAAGAACTGTCGATCCCCCAGAAATAAGCTCCAGGAAAGCATAAAAATTATCCTTTCATCTCACAAACTTTGTTGGCCATCACCTCTAGCCTTTTCCACATTTCTCTCTTAAATGGGTCTGCCTTTCTATTGCAGCTTCCTTCCCACAGGTTTTTCCTCACAGTTCCTGGTATAATGACTGGAAGATCATGTTGGTGTGTCTCTTTATATTTATTGCAGTTATGTCTTCTTTCATGAGCAGCCTGCTCATAGAGACCACTGCTAGTGATATGGCACAGGTGGAGAGACAAGAACAGCAAGCAAGTCTTCACTGCTACCTGGAAGCAGATCACAGGGAGGCGTGCTGAACTGGCAGCAAAGACCCAAGTCACTCACTCCTCCTATTTAAGCAAGAGGAAGAGATAAGAACGTTTTTTTCAGGAATGGGAGTTGAAAAAATGGTAAAACATTTAAAGGCCATAGGTCCCAACTAAACCTGAGNCCCCCCGGGTAAACTGAGGCTCCGAGCCATGTAACACTCTCTGCCTCTCTCTCCCTGGCCCTGGGAGCAGCCTGCCCACAG
>VZRR01000667.1:0-62784 GCA_013398015.1 Oreocharis arfaki | reverse complement strand
ATAATGCTGTTGGGATGATGCCGCTGGGATAATGCTCTGCACTGTGCAAGAGGAGCCTGGGGTGCTTCCTAAGGGCCCTGCTCCCGGCCTCAGGAACGTGTGTCATTCCCACACATCCATGTCTGCCATTGCCACACACATCCAGGCTGCCGATCCAGGAATTCTGCTGCAGCTCCACGCTCACACCGAGCAGCTCCTTTTTGCTTTGCAGACAGCTTTGTCTCCTCAGCTCATGCAGCCGCTGCTGCTGTGCTGGGCCCGAGCCGCTCCCTCTGTGCTCATCCCGAGAGGCTCCAGCAGTGCCCCGAGGCTTACAAAAGGCAGCTTATCAATAAATGATCACAATTCCTGAGCCAGAAAAGCAGGAGCAGGTTCCCGAGTCCCAGCTGCTCCCGGCGCAGCAGGGAGAGCTCCCGGAGGACAGGCAGGGAGGGTGAGGCTGGGCCGGGCCTCAGGGGTCTCCATGGGCAGGGAAGCAAAGGGGCAGAAAATTCCCAAATTCCTGCCAGGCACGACTCCCTGTGTGCAAACTGCGGATGGATGCAAGCCCTGCATCCCGCCGGGCAGGGATCTGATCTGTGCTGAGCTCTCAGCAGCACCAGGGACACTCGTGGCCTTTCCTCCGGCACCTCCAGGCCTCTCCGCAGATCCCAAGTCCTATTTTTAGATATTCCCGTCTCATTGAGGCTCTGGGAAACAGCTTCAGATGCTGCCAGGGACAGGCCTGTGCTCCCTGCCCGCTGTAATTCCGTGGATGCCGCGTTCCCAGGGCCCGGCAGCGTCTCACAACCTTTGCTGTGTGGGACAGTTTCTCTCAGCTGTGGTGACCTGGTGACCCTTCCCCGTGTCTGGGTGTCACCATGACCTCAGGGTGCTGGTGGATGCATCCAGCACAGGAAGGACCTGGAGATGCTGGAGAAATCCAGGGGAGGCCACAGAGCTGCTCCAAGAGCTGGAGCCCCTCTGGAGCCAGGCTGGGGGAGCTGGGGGTGCTCACCTCAACAAGAGAAGGCTCCAGGGAGAGCTCAGAGCTCCTTGCAGGGCCTAAAGGGGCTCCAGGAGAGCTGGAGAGGGACTAGGGGCAAGGCCTGGAGGGACAGGGCACAGGGAATGGCTTTAAGCTGAAAGAGGAGAGATTTAGATGGGATATTGGGAAGGAATTGTTCCCTGGGAAGGTGGGGAGGCCCTGGAATGGATTTCCCAGAGCAGCTGTGGCTGCCCCTGGATCCCTGGCAGTGCCCAAGGCCAGACTGGACAGGGCTTGGAGCAGCCTGGGACAGTGGGAGGTGTCCCTGCCATGGCAGGGGTTTGGAACTAAATGATCCTTAAGTTCCCTTCCAGCCCGGACCATTCCCTGACCCTACAGTGATATTGCAGTGAGTTATTAGGAAATGGAAAATGCCACAGGAGCACAGAGACCCTGCAGGGCTGTGACAGCCTCGGCAGGAGGAACAGGCCTGGAATGACATCCATCAGGGCAACAAACCAACAGGCACATTCCACGGAAACTCCCTGAGTGATGGATCTGTCACAACAGTCACAGACCGGGCCCTCCCGGGCTGTTGGAGCCATGCACGGAGGGAAAGGTGCAAATCCTTTCACAGCTCGTGCAGTCTGTGCTATCAGCACCCACATCCAGGGATATCGGGGTTAAATATTCCAGAGGGCAAAACTTACAGCACAAGGTGGGGTTTTGCAGCCTCCCACCGGTGCGTGGCACAGCTGGGAAGGTAACATGTTGTTTTTTGGGGGTTTTTTAAAGTACCAGGATGATGTGAAAACTGAGAGTTTCATGTGAAAGGCCAAAATCATCACCAGTGTATGGAGTGAATTCACCCACGAGGCAAAGCATCTTCTGAGCCTGATATAATTTTTATTTTGGGCACCACATTTACCCATTTTTTATACCTGGACAGGCCACCTGGCAGAATTCCCTCCTTTTCCCAAGCCCGATGCACAAGTCCTTGGCTGCATCTTGGGTGAAAAAAAAGAGAAAAAAAAACAAACAGAAAAATCAAAGTATATTAAAAAAAAAAAACCCAGACAAACAATGGGATTTCTCTGGGACATAGGGAAAAAAATGGCCCTGTTGGGGCAGAGATCCACAGGACTGAGAGGAGTCACGGAAGGTTTGGATGCGGCTTCATCCTGCTCAGGGGCGGAGCCGTGTCCTCCTCCTCCCTGGAGATTCCAGCAGTTCCTCATTTTTGGGGAGACAAAGGCACCGGCCAACCTTCCCTCCTGCTGGGTGAGCAGGAGAGCACCGTTAATAACCCAGCTCCTGAGCCCTTCTCCCTGCGGAACTCCGCCTGGAATGACCCCAAAGGAATCGGGTGACAATTCCAGCGTGCCCTCCCTGCTGGGCCATCGCGCCCGGAGCCCTCCCTGTCCCCGGGAAGGACGAGCGCACCTGGAGCTGCCGGGAAAGGACAACAAAAGGTCTTTTTGTCGCGGGATTCTGCCAGGTCTGCTCAGGAGAGCAGCTCCGGTGTCACTTTGGGTGCGGCAGGGCCGGCCCCGTGCTTCTGTCAATGTCCAGAGCTAAGCGCGGTTCAAACCCCGTGTTCCTGCCGGCTCTGAGAGCAGCTTAAGCTGTTTAAGCAGCTGCACTGCAGTTTAAGATTAAGCCGGTCTTTTGAGCAGCCTAAGCAGTTTAAAATACTCCAAAGGCTTAACGTTAGAGCCAGTTTAAGTTGCTGGAGGGGCTTAAAGCGGGGATGTGCTGCCGGGATCTTCACAGGGTCTGCCACAGCTCGGGGCTCTGTGGGCTCTGATAAGCCCCGTGGATCAGGGCATGGATGTTTGCGTGGGGCACGGTCCTCTCCTGCCCTTCCTGCCCTGGTCCAGCCCGGATTTCTGGGGCTATGCCAGCTGGGGAATGCTCTGCCTTTATCCTGCAGCGTCCCAGGAGCTGCTCCTTCCACCTCAGAGCCAAGGAAAAGGGGGAAAAGCAGCTCCAGAAACCTTCTGGGGAAGGAAGGAGAGAGCTCCTGCGCTGAGCCCAGCCAGGGTGGAACAGGAGACTTCGGAGCAGTCTGGAAACAAGTCCCACTCTGTGAGAACCTGCGTTTGGGAGCCCTTTAAAGCAGGAGCCCTTGGGATGCAGCGGGACTGCCCTTCAAGGAGCAGGGAGGCTGAGGGAGGCTTAAGCTGCTTTAACTCTGCCTCAGGCCTTTAAGCCCTTGGGTGACACGGAGGGTTTAAGATCTTATGCGGCTTTAAACGGGGCTTAAGCGCTCGCTCACCTTCACTTGGGACATTTCCCTCCTGGACAGCACCTCCCTGGTGCCGGGAGGACCTGGATCCGGCGGTGCCACTCGGGAGGGGCCCCACAGCACAGTTTTGGGGTCTCATTCCCATTCCCACAGCTCTAGGGAGTGGCAGCGGAGGAAAAGTGGCACTTTCAGCTCCCCAAAAGCTTTTGGTGAAAGGCAGAGCTCTGGGCAGGAGGAGATGAGGGCAGTGGTGTCACCCTGGGGACGTTCCCCTCCCTGCTGCTGGTGACTGAGAGAATTGCAGGGGATTTTTGGGATCAAACACATTCCCGGAGGGTTCTCCCTCTCCTTCCCGCAGGATCAGTGCTGAGATAACCCCGTGCTGCTGACAAGAGCCTGTCTCTAAAGCTTTCCTTCATGCAGGACATTTCCCCCGAGTTCAGCTCCCAGTTTGGGGTTTGTGATGCTGGGCTTGGTCCTGCCCGGGCTCAGATGGGAGGGAAACAACCCAAACAACCCTCAGGGAGATTTCAGCGTCCCTAATTCCTTGTGGGATGGCTGCATCCCGCCTCCAGGACAAGGATCAGAGCCCAGGAGCCCCCCATGCCCTGGCTGTGCCTGTCACCTGCCTGTCCCTGATCCCAGAGCCACCCAGGGGACACACGGAGCTTCCAGAGCCTTCTCCCTCCGTGCTCTGGACATGTGGAATGCCGGCCTGGAGAAATCACTCTCCAGACTCCTCCGCTATGGAGAGGAGCACCTTCAGTCCTGGGGACAGCCCTGGTGCCTGTGATCTCTGCAGGTGACCACAGGTCCGCTGGAATCTTTAATTCCACGGATGTGCAGCCCCTGCCAGACCTTCCCAAGGACGCAGCATCCTGGAAAGATGGATCCATGCCACGGATAACACTGTGCACACTAAAATTGTGGAATCACTGAGGCTGGAAAAGCCCTCCCAGCCCATCGAGTCCCAGCTGTGCCCCATCCCCACCTTGTCCCCAGCCCAGAGCTCTGAGTGCCCCCTCCAGCCCTTCCTTGGACACCTCCAGGGACGGGCACTCCAAACCTCCCTGGGCAGCCCCTGCCAAGGCCTGAGCACCCTTTCCATGGAGAAATTCCTGCTGATGTCCCCCCTGAGCCTCCCCTGGCCCAGCCTGAGGCCGTTCCCTGTCACTTGGACATCTCTGAGTGGCATGAGGAGCGGCAGGATCCATAAAATTCCCTCTTGTTTGGGCATCTGGGAAGCTGAGGACAGGAGGATTCCTCCCTGCTTGGGTTCCTCCTCTCTAAGGAGGCTAAGGCACAAATCCACCCGTGGTGAGGGGGTGTCCCCAGCTCGGGATGTTCATCAGAGCCCCATCCCACAATTCCCACCCCGGGAAGGAGCATCCCATCAGCAGAGGGGATCAGAGCAGGGAAAGGGCAGGGAATATTTGGGATTGCAGGTGGGGAGAGCTCCCTGCCTTGTCCCACTGGGCCCGAGAGGCTGCAAACCCCACAAAGAGCTTGGGGTGGGGGATTCGGGACACACGGCCTGGCCAGCCCTCAGAGTGGAAACCCCGTGGACAAAAGGACCTGTCTGGGAATTCCAGATGTTCCTTCCCTTCATTTTTCAGACTCTGAGGAGGTTGCCCCGTTTTTCTCAGTGCAGGAGCCCCTCCAACCCCTGTTTTTCCAAAGGCACCGAAGAGGTTGGGAATTCTGCAAGCTCGTGTCCTTCCCACCCAAAGAGCAGCAAAGCAGAGCAGCTGCGAACCAAAATTGCTTCAAAAGCATTCCCAGAGCCCCCCTTTTTTCTAGATGGGAACGCAAAAGCTGGGCCTTGCAGATCTGCACCTGGCAGGGCCTCGTGTGCTGCTGCAGCAGGTGAGGCTGGAGGGCCCCCATGACAAATGCCACAGCACATTGTTCCAACCCATCTCTTCCTCCTGCCTGTGGAATTTGAGCGTGGAGCTCTCGGCCCAGCTGTGCCATCACAGAGTCCTGGGAGAGGCAGCTGAGTCAGGTCCAGATTGATTAGAGCTGGTTCTAAACTAATTCGGCTGGGAGGGGCAGGGAGGACCTCGGAGTGGCTGCTATATTTTGATTTTTCACGCTGGGATTGAGCTCTTGATGTCACTGTTCCAACTGCTGCAGTTGAAAGTGCCCGTAATAGCAAAAAATGTCTTTGTTATCTAAATAAAAGGTTGCATTTCAGGTAAAAGAGGGGTTTAATAACCATAATTTTCCCTTCACTCGGCTAATTTGGCTGGCTGAAAGGAGCAGCCTTTGTGCCGGGAGGCTGCACGGGAACATTTGGAGCCCCTGGCTCACTCCCTGCTTTTTGCAAACCAAATTTCTTGTTCAGGTGCCTCGGCGTGGATGGAATTTGGGCTCCTGGCATTTTAATTCCTGAACTTGTAGCAGAGGTAGCTGCACCTAATGGATTTTTAGGGCAGGGGAGTGCTGTCCATTCTCCACATGATTCGTGGGGTTTCTCGGCAGGATCGGGGTCGTTTTCACCTCTGGAATCTCCCTTGGAGGGGCAGTGAGGTGTCCCTGACACCTCCTCGACAAAGAGACTTTATTTGTATGTAAATCTTTTGCCTGTTCTGTTCCCTTCACGCCAACCTAAACCCAGACCTCGAGAAATGCTGGGAAAAACAGTAGATTGGTCAGGGATTTTGCACCCATCCCCTGTGGGCAGAGAAAGCTCGTTAGCTGCTCCCGAATGAGCCTCCCAGCAAGGCCAGGAAACCTGGGACTAAAAAGAAGCCAAGATGGAGCAGAATGAATCATTCCCATCGTCAAAGAGGGAAAATTGGGAAGGGCTCAGCAGCACCGACCCAGAGGAGCTTCTTGTGATCAGCCCCACGAAACTTCCTCCTGTCCTCCTCTTCTCCAGCTGCTTCCTAGGAGCTGCCACGGGCCCAGCTCCCCTCTTGCTGGGCAGGAGATGCGGAGCTGGAGGTGTGGGAGAGGGATGAGGGGGAAATTGGATGGTGTGGCCTCTTGGGATGCTTCCAGCCCGGTTTGTGTTGTTTTTAGGACGTCACTGCCAGGGATGAGGTGCTCCAAGAGTGGCTGTCCCTGCGCTCCTGCTGGGGTGGGGGACAGACGTGGGCTGGGCTGAATGGGGGGAGGGTTTTCCAGGTGCCTGAGTTTTCCCATAGGTTTTTCGCCCTGGACACTCCTTGATCCACAGAGGGACCATCTGGAGCTTGAGGGACCTGCAGGAAGTTCCAGCTCCAGCACATTTGGGGTTTGCCCAGAGAAGCCACAGCCTCTGCTGGACTTTCCTCCTCAGCTGCACTGCCCACGCCGCTCTGCTCTGCACCCTTCTGCCTCCTCCAGCCCCTCTTCCCCATCCCTCCTTCCCGTCCCTGATCCCCAGCCAGCACCACGGACTGGGCACCCCAGAACCCCCAAAAACCCGCAGAGAAGTCTAGCCTTGGGCAGAGCAGGAGTGTGGGATCCCCTTCCCGCCCGGCCGTGGTGTCAGATCCCACTCCATGCCCAGCCCGGGCTCCCTTAGGTGCTGGATGAGTTTCCCACCATCCCTGCTGCCCTGGGGTGCGGTTGCCATGGCAATCCACGCCCGAGGTCCTGTGGGGAACATCGTCCCCACTCTTTGCCTGCTCCTGCTGGACAATTCCTGCATCCTGGGGGAGATGCTCCCCTGCAGCCCCTCACGCTTTGTCACCGTTTCACCGCCGGGCTGCTGCAAACCCGGCACAGCCGAGCAGGATGAGCCCGGGGGGCCTGTTTGGCTCCCCAGAAATGTTATGGAGACATTATCTGACAGCATCACAAAAAAAACCCCTCACCCATGCAGGCTGTGTGTGAACAGAGTTTCTGAGCCCATTTTCTAATTGCTCTCTGTCATTAAGGAGGATCAAAGTGAGCCTGAACCGTTTGGAAACGTGTCTGGAGCCGGAGCCCACGAGCTTTGTCTCCGAACAGACATTTAATAGGTGGCTGATTAATATGAGAGTGCTGCTTCCCTCAAATATCAATATTAACTTGAACTTTGCCTTAAGTAAGCCAGAGCCTATATTTGAAAAAGTGATGTGCTAAATAAAACCCAGTCACCCCCACTGGAAGCTTTTCCTTTGACTCCTGTTCCTTCCCGGCCCTCAGGTAACGACCCGAGGCTGTTTCTCTGCCCAGGGATGCACAAAGGGAGCTGTAAGTCCTGGAAAGCTGGATTCCCAGTTCCTGACGCAAGCAGCGGGATGAGAACACGTAGGAATGGTTGGGCACGAGTGATGCATGGAGCCGCTTTATCCCCAACCACCCTGGATCCAAAAAACCACTGCAGATATTCCCTAAGGAGAGGAATGACTCCAACAAGGAGTTTGCTGAGCTGCCAGCCAGGGAAAGCTGCGTTTCTGTGGCCTGAAGTGCCTGGTTTTATTCCCTTTTCCTGCCCCATCCCGGGATCCTCCCCATGTGCTGCTGATTCCTCTGTGGGATGTTTTTCCCTGTCATTAATGAACTGCCAGGCCTGAAAATCAAACTGAAGCCAGGTGCATCTGCATAGAAGAGGCTGATTTAATTTGCTTTAGGCCGCTCTGTTTGGTGGGAGAACTAACTCCGAGACCCTTCCTCTTCCAAGGAAAAGAGCTGCTGCAGCAGGGAATCCAGAGGAAATACGGGAAAAATGGAGGAAAAGTTGGCTTGGACCACTTCAAGGGGGTAAATGAATCCCTCAGGGCTGGATCCAGGCCTTGGTGGCTGTGGGGTGGTCAGAGGAGCCCGGGCAGGTTCCTGCAGGATTTAAGGATGGCAGCGGAATCCCAGGGCTGGGACAGCTCAGCACTGGCAGCGCTTCCCAGGAAACAGGGATTGCCCTTCCAAAATAAATCCTGCAGGCAATAAACCCCTCAGCCCCGATTCCTGGGGAGCCCTGGATGAGGGGCAAGGGCAGGATGGGTCCTGCAGCCTCTCAGGAGCATTTCAGGAGATTGAATTTGCTGCCAAAATGGACATCAGCTTAATTTGGGAAGGAATTAGGGAGCTCTGCTTTAAGGATCTGAGGGGAAAGGAGAGGTTTTATTCTATTTCCATGGATGCTCTCACAGCAAAGCGAGGAGAACACCTGGAGAAGGAGCATCCTGCTCACATGGGACGGCAGGGTCAGCTCCATTCTATCCCAGCTGATCCAGGACAACGGATCCGTGTCCTCACTCCAAATTCCCTCCAGTTCTGCACAAGGAGTACTGAGATGGTACCGGATGTATTCCCAAACACAGGGAAGTTGGGAAAAGCTTTGCTGCCCATCAGGGGCCTGGGGAGGGCAGCCACAAACGGGGGCTCAGTATTCCAAAATCCCAGAACAGCTGAGCTTGGAGGACACCTCTGGAGATCCCCTGGTGCAACCCCCGCACAGTCACCCAGAGCTCGTTTCCCACATCCAGCTGGGGTTTGGGAATCTCCAGGGCTGGGAACATCATAACCTCTCATGGCCACCTGTGAACTCCGAGTGTTCAAAGCCCTTCCCAATAAAATCTTCTCACCTGAGAGAAAATTCCTGTATTTCCGTGTGTGCCTGCTGCCCCTGGCCCGTCCCTGGGAACACTGGGAACACAAAGCTCCCACCAGCTCATTTCTCCAGCCTGTGGATGCCCCTCTGAGGGACAATTTGCCCATCAGGTGTGTTATGGAATCATGAAATGGTTTGGGTTGGAAGGGACCTTAAAGCTCATCCCATCCCATCCCATCCCATCCCATCCCATCCCATCCCATCCCATCCCATCCTACCCCTGCCATGGCAGGGACACCTCCCACTGTCCCAGGCTGCTCCAAGCCCCATCCAGCCTGGCCTTGGGCACTGCCAGGGATGCAGGGGCATCCACAGCTGCTCTGGGCACCCTGTGCCAGGGCCTCTCCACCCTCCCAGGGAACAATTCCTTCCCAATATCCCATCTGAATCTCCCCTCTTCTGGCTGGAATCCATCCCCTTTCCTGGGGAACAGGACCCTCTGTCGCCCCGCTGCACCAGCTCCTCCCAGCCACGGACAGGACACAGGGACCTCCCTGGAAACGTTTTCTCCCTGCACAGCCATTCCAGGGCTGCCAGTGGTGGGTTCCTGCTGGAGCTGGGAGTGGTGTGACCCCCTCTGAGGAGCTGGGGTGTTTCTCCAGGTCTGCTGGGTTAAAAACCACGGGGAGCAGCTGCCTGAAGCTGGGAGCTGCAGAGCCCACAATGTGCGAGTGCCGCGATTCCCACCGGAATTTTGGGACAAACCAGTCTGGTGGCAACCTTGTGGGATCCCCGGAGCCCGGGAAATCCCGTGGCTGCACGCAAAGGCAGAAGATGCAAATCCATGGCCAGAGGAGCAGGAGGTGGGGGTCAAATGAGGGATTCCTGTGCCTGGAGAAGGAATTCAGCAGGTGTGGAGCCTCTCCTGCCGCAGGAATCAGCACTCAGGAGATGCATTGAACCCTCGTGTCTCTCCTGGGGTCCAAGGTGGGAAGAGCCTGGAATAGGACGTGACTTCCTCATGGGAATGGTCCTGGCTGGAGCAGCACAAGAAAGTTCAGGAATCTGGAGAGCGCCAGATGCACCCAGGGTGCATGGAGGCATTCCAGAGGAATCCCTTCAGCCTGGATCCCAGCCCCGGGAGCTGTGGGGACACAAATGCCAGCAGAGGATGAGGGGAACATGCCCCCAGTGCTGTTTGGTGGCACGTGGCCTGTCACTAATGACCCACCACAGCATTGCCAGCAGAAAGTGGCGTTTCAGTGGCATTGTGTTGGAATAAAGAATTCCTGTGGGAATGCACTGATTCCAAGGAAAATTTAACTTGGGGAAAAGGAAAGGAAAGAAAAAAAAAAGGAGAGGAGGCATTCTGTGCGCTGTGAAAGCTCGAGCACCTCCCTGGCAGTGAGCACACCGCTGTCACCCCACGACTGACTGTGTTTTCCAGCTCACTCAGCACCCGGCAGTTGCGGAATTTGATGGAAGCGCTTAGCTCGGATCCAGCCTCGACTCTCCTGGCAGATGGGAGGGAACCTGCAGCAGAGGCAGGTGTTGCTGATGGAACTCGTTTTAGATGGAAAGCGTTGCTGAGCTGCTCGGGCTGAGCTGCGCCGTGGCAGGAGATCCCGGCCTCCAAACCTCCCGAGCCTTTTCCCAACCATGGAATCGTGGAATTAACCAGGGTGGAAAAGACCTTTGAGATCATCAGGCTGAACACCGCCTTCTCAACCAAACCATGGCGCTGAGTGCCACATCCAGGCTTTCCCTAAACACCTCCAGGGATGGGGACTCCACCACCTCCCTGGGCTTTCTGAGCCCATCCCAACCTCGTTGCTTCCTCTTATCCAAGCATTGCTTTGGCCACCTTGAGCTTCCTGATTATTCCCGGTTTTATTCCCATTTTTATTCCTGTTGTGCCTCCTCTGCCCTCGGAGAAGCTCCCAGACCCCTCTGACAAATCCCCATCCCTGCAGCTTTTCCATGTGATTCCCTCAGCTCTTCATCAGTTCCGCTTTGGGCGATCCCATCACTCCCGTTGGTTGCAGAGGAGGAATTCCTTCCTTCCCTGCTCGCTCTGGCTGAAGGATGGCAGCAGCTCCCAGCCTTTGGAATGCTCTCTTGGCCACTCCAGGGTCCTGGTAACTCCACATGCCTCAGGATGCAGCCCCCAGCCCGCTCCGGCCACTTCCAGGGGTGGATCCAGTGTTTCTCCACCTCCTGGCATGAGAACAGCTGGAAAAACACCCCCTGCCCTCCTGGATGCTCCCACAAGATTTTAGGGAGTTGTAAACGAACCCCAACCAACCCGAGGTGTCCCTAAACACCACGCAGGTCAGTGGGATCCCACATCTCATCCCGGGAAAGCAGACAAAGGCTCCGGATTTTAGACCTTGACCAGGAAAAGGGGCAGTCAACGTATCTTGGCCATCAGGATTAGGATAAGGGGATTACAGCACCTGCTCGAGCCTCTCTGAACTTCAAAGGCTCCTGGCCGGGCATATTTCCAGATGTATCCCAGAGTAATTAAGCAAAGCAACTTTAGAAGAAAGGAATTTGGGCAGCCTGGAGCTCCTGGGGTGGGGTTCCTTGCTGGAAAAGCCCAGCCACCATTCCTGATGGGAGATTCAGGCTCCTGCTCCAGCCTGGGGCCTCCTCCTGCTGGGTCTTCTTGCAGCTCTCCGGGTGTGGGATGAGGAAGGGGCCGGAATTCCTGCAGGGATGGCTGCTCCCTGGGTGGGTGATGCTGCAGCCCCTCTGGCCACATCCCAGATGTGGAGCAGACCTGCCAGGGGCAGTCGCTGGTGATGGACAAGCGCGTTTTGGGAACCTCTGGGATCAGGATGAGCTCTCCATCACAGGTGAGCCCTTCCTGGGCCAGGACGGTGGCAATGCTGGGGCCTCCGGGACCTGCTGCCCTCCTGAAGCCTCTCCAGTGGGCGCTGGATTCGGGATTCATCCCTAGGCTGGGAAAACAGCTTTTCTGGATGATTCCTGCTTCCCAGGCTGGCTTGCAGCAGGCAGAGGCAGAGTCCTGCTGGGCTCTTTGTGACTCACTGTGCCACCCACTTCCCGAGGAACGGGAATGTTTGGGCTCTAACAAGCGAGCCGAGCCCTGGAAATTGCTTGTGGAATATTGATTGGTGTCCGGGCTGCAGGGAAAAGGGATTTTCAGTCATTAGCTGGGAGATGTCAGCGCTGTGGGACCGATGTGAGAGTGGCACAGAAACAGGAATTAGTCCTCGTGGTTTGTTTGGGGGTTTTATTTCCTTTCCATCAAGCCTTGGCTTAACATTTACAGGAGTCCAGCCTGGATGCTGCTGCCGAGGGGGAGGTGTGGAAAAGCAGCACAGCTACACCTGGAGCACGAGGCTGGCAGCAGAAAAAATGGGAATTTTCTCATCCCGCGTGTCCAAATGACATCTATGGGCGCCAGGAGACAACAAGTTCCTTCTCCCAGCCCCAGTAAGCGCGGACTGGTGCAACTGGTAGCCCAGGGAGCAACCCCTGCCTCCCTCCCTCCCTGCCTGCCTCCCTCAGGAATGAGTCCCGGAGCGCTCGTGTCCGGCTCCTTCCTGAGCGCTCGCCTCGCTCCGATTAGGCAGGAAAAATGTGTGGAAATGAAAGGAGCTGTGGGTAATTCCCAGCCGCTGGGAACGTCCCCGCTCTGCTCCCGAGATGGCCGAATTCCAATCAATCTGGGGATGTGGAGCTCACTCTGCACATCCTCACTGCGTGCCTTCCAAAATATTTCGGCACTGTCCACGCGCCCACTGTCCCCACTGGGAATGGCAGGGGCAGAGTGTCCCAGGAGGGAACATTCCCAGCTCCTCTTGGCATTGTCAGCCGAGCATTCCCACCGCTGCCTGGCTGTTTTGCACTCTTTAAGGATCTGCTCTGGATTCCCACCAGCAGCCTGCTCCAGCATTGACTGGTGGCTGGCATTTCATCCCAGAGGCCATGGAAAAACACAGGAATGCAGAGCTGGTCTTCAGGAGAGACCCTAATCTGCCATGTACAGGCGATTCCCAGCCCCACAGCCAGCAGCTCTTCCTTAGGATCTGAATTAGGGGGGTTAGGCAGAGCCAGCCAGTTTTCCCTGCTCCAAGCCTGTATCCCATGGCCATCCTGGGGGATTTTGGGGTCCCTTTGGAGCTCTGCTCCAGCTCTGCACCCCCTAGAACCTCACGGAGCCATCAGCAGTGATGGGTTGCAGGATCCAGAGCAGCTTTGCTTCTGCAGTTCCCAGCATTCCCAGATACTTGAGCCCTCTGAAGCTCCTCCAGTGCTGGCCTGGAGATCCCACCCCTCCAATTGTTGCTCAGTGTTCCTCCTGGAATATCCACGGGAGCAGCTCGAGGTGGCTCCTCCATCTGAAAGTGCCTTTTCCCAAAGCATCCTGGGCTGTTTTGGGGAGGTGATTCCCATTTCCCGGTGCTGCTGCACAGATTTTCCGCTCATGCCTCGAGGCAGGCGCATTCCAAACCTCTGCAGCTCCCAGAGCCTTCCTGCAGCACCCAAATTCCTCCTGAGGGGCATCCAGGCATTCCAGCCCCCTGCCAGCCTCCACCCCGGGATGCACGGAGAGATGGAAGGAAGGGAAGAAGGTTGGGAGCACCACTCCCTCCCCGAGCCGTGCTGCCGGGGCAGCCTTCACTGAAATATCAATAACTCCTGGCCATTAAAAAAATAAATCCAGCCCAAAAGTGCCAATTCCTGGCCTGCACGTGCCCCCCACCCCCAGCTCCCCCTCAGCCCCACGATCGATCTCTGTTTAATTAAACCCTGGCAATGACTCTCACGTGGGGGGCAATTCTGCTGACTCGGCCACTCGGGGATTTTTATGCATCTCTCTCTGCTTTGCTTTTCCATTAACTTATTTTTCCCTTTGTAATAAGGCCTTGTCAGTGTAATTTATCCAGCGGCGCAGGAAGCACGGCCAGCCCGGGGAGCCATTCACAGCTTGCCAGGGATAAACACAATTACACATTTTTAAATGTCAGCCTTCAGCAGAAGGAATGGAAAAGGTAAACTCCATAAATTGCAGAGAGAGGCACACACACAGAGCGAGGGAGAGCTGCTCCCTCTTTGAGGAGCTTCCACATCCAGGGGCACGTCCTGCATCTCTGGGGTGCAGGGGAACGGAGGGAAGGCCTCGAGGAATCCGTGGAACCATGCCTTGCTGCGGAGGGCTTTCAAAAGCGGCTGGAGAAGCGTGGTGGCCTGGCAAGTGTCCCCTGCTTGTCACCCACTGCAGGCCAGATGCACGGGCAGAGCCCTGCCGCTCTCAGCTCCCGGCGGCTGCTTTGATCTCCCTGCGATGAGCAGAGGAGAGTTCAGATGGATTCAGTGAGAGCCAGTTACATAATGTGCTTAAAATTCCAGCAGCACATAGCCAGGGAGAGGGAGGAGGAGAGCGGCCAGTGACCCCCGCTTGTTCTGCGGGGAGGGGGCAGCTGTGCTGCTGCTCCCCTGCTCCTGGTGGCCTTGGGGCCAGTGGGGAGCACCCCCAGGTGACGGGGTGACAGCCTCCGTGGCACTGAACCACCCTGGAGGTCTGCTGGCAAGAGAGGGAAGCTGGGGTGGAGAGGGGAGGCTTGTAATTACTGAGCTCTACTAACGAGCAGCAGCTTGGGATCTATTAAAAGCCCCTTTTTGGGGAGGGTGTTGTTTTGGGGGATGCTGCACCAGCGGGTTTTGGCTGGGATAATTCCCCTGCTCTGAGCCTGGAGCAGGTGGGATCCAGAGCAGCTTTGCTCCTGCAGTTCCCAGCATTCCGAGAAAATCTGGGCTCTCTGAAGCTCCTCCAGCGCAGGCCTGCGGATCCCACACCTCAAGTTGCGCTGCTCGGTGTTTCTCCCTGAATATCCACGTCTCCATCCCATGGGATCAGCTTGGGGTGCCTGCCCCTCCTGGCTCCCCCATCTAAATGGGCTTTTCCCAAAGCATCCAAGTTGTTCCAGGTGCCAGCGTGATCCCTATTCCCCTCTGGAGCGAGGGAAGCTGCCACGGTGGGGTTCACCCGCAGGGAGGGGAGGTGCTTGCACGGGCTGAGGGGACACCTGGGCTCCCTGAAAGCTCAGCTCCAGAGCTGGGTTGGATTTACTGCTGCCAGCCCTTCTCTGCCATAACCCGAGGGGGTCCCTCGAGCTAAGATGACCACTGACCACAGAGATCATCGGGAATTTAGGGACAGGATGAGGGGGAGTGGCTCAAACTGACAGAGTTTAGGTTGGATATTGGGAAGGAATTGTTCCCTGGGAGGGTGAGACCCTGGCACAGGGTGCCCAGAGCAGCTGTGGCTGCCCCTGGATCCCTGGCAGTGCCCAAGGCCAGGCTGGACGGGGCTTGGAGCAGCCTGGGACAGTGGGAGGTGTCCCTGCCATGGCAGGGGTGCGATGGGATGAGCTTTAAGTTCCCTTCCCAACCCGTTCCACGATGCACGAGCAGCACGAGATGTTTTGAGCAAAGCAGAGAAGTGCAGCTGGGACAGCAGCTCTGAAAATAAACTGATTTACCATCGCTGAGAGTGGAAGAAAAAGGAATGATTTCTCATTGAGTGCTGCCTGAACAGCCAGCCCTGCTCTCCTGGCTGCCTCTCCAGGTACAAGCACCTCTTGAGCTGGATGCTTTTCCTGAGTCTGCTGTTTAGCCTCCAGAAAAAACTCCCCCGTCATTAAGTTTAGGACCCTGCTGGCGAGGAAGAAAGTGCTGTGGGATCACAGCGGAGAGCAGAGTGTCTGTAATGAACAAACAAAGCAGCGACTGCGACCAGAGGAAACAAAACGCTGGTCCCAGACAGCCGAGGTTGCCAGACAGAGAGTTCAGAGGAGGAAGGAGGAGGATGTTTGCAGAGCTAATGCTGGGATGAAAGGGAGAAAATGAAACCAGAGCTTTTCATGGCATCGCTGGAGGAAAAGACAAAGAAACAAGGCTGGCAGGAATGAACTTGGAAACACAAACAGCTCGTACTACACCCGTCAGAGCTGGCCATAAAGGGAGTGAGAGTGGCTGGAACTGGGGGTGTTTGAGAGCCCTGGTAGCCCTGTGAACACGGAAGGGGCTCACAGCCGCTGGTTCTCTCCCTGCTGCAATAAACGGAGCCACAGCGAGCTTGGGAAAGGCTCTGGAAGGCAAAAACCACAGGAGCTGTCCAGGGAAGGATGGAAACACCAGGACACCAAGGCAGGCAGTGCAGGTGGGCTGGGAACACAGGGATGGCCAGCTCCCAACCACAGGAATTGTTTGTGGAATGGGGACTGGCAAGGGACAGCCTCAAGCCCTGTCACCTCAGCTGCTGGAGGGGCTGCAGTGGAGGCTCCTAAAAACCTCATGATGCTGTCCCTGCCTTCCTGGAGACCAGTCTGGGCTTCCCCCAGGCTGAACCTCAGGCTGCTGATCCCCTTGGGGGTGGTGTCACCTCCTTCCCCTGCACTGAGCTGCTTTATCCTTCTTTCTTTAACCAGTGGCACGGCAAAAGTCACTGCAAAGTGACACTGGCTTGGGGTGACAGCAAGCAAAACTAGGCTGGGATCTCCTTTAAACCTGAGGGGTTAAGTTTGGCATCCTTTAAACCTCAGGAGTTAAGTGTGATATCTTCTTTAAACCTCAGGGGTTAAGTCTTGCACCTCCTTTAAACCTTGGAGTAATCACTGGTCACTCCAAGGCAGATATTCCCCCCTTTAGCTCCTCTGTAGCTGTCAAATACTTTGAACTCCCTGGACTTTGGCACCTGCAATCCCAAGAAAACTCCAATCATATCCTGGTTTTTGGGACTCTCCCCTCTCCTGGTTGAAATTAGAAGTTCTGTTTAAGCGGCGCCTGCTGGTCCCTGACTGATGTGGCTCCCGAGCCATGAGCAGCAATTTCAGGCTGAGGGAAGGAATCAGTAATTGAGATCACACCAAAATCCATCCTGGACTCACCAGGCAAAAGCAGCCTGGCTGCTCCTCCCCAGCAGGAAAAGCAGAGAATAACTTTTCCTAAAACTCATCCAGAGGCCAGCCCAGACCTCGCTGCCCCAAACTAGAAATGCCTCAGGAAAGGCCTGTGTGTGCTCAGACGTGCTGCACTTCTGAGGAGAGGCACTGGAATTGTGTCTGGAGACTCCTTCCAGGCCTTGGATCCGAATGTTCCATGTCCACAAGCCCGATCCGTGCCCAGAGGCCTCTGGATGCCCTCCCCGAGCTGTTCCTACCAGGATGATTGAGCTCCCAGCCATGCCACGGGTGCTGCAGTTGCCTGGCAGCTCCTCCCGCTGCTTCCCAAGGATTTGTGGCAGCTCCACCTTTGCTCCTGGAGTTAATGCTGGTGGCTCTGCTGCTCCAGCTGTTCCTGGCTGGCCTCGTCTCCGTGGGGTTTTGTATTCCCACAAAAGCCTGGGCCTGGATTGGAACGCTGGGAAAGCTTGGGAGCCCGAGTAGCTTTCCCTAGCTGCTTCTTGAAGGGTTTTCTTCTCCCTATATGGCCACCAGGTCCTCAAGATCTGCTGGAAGTCCGCAGATGTTTGCTGGAATGGGCTCCAGCTCCTGCTCCTCCCATTATCCAGCACTTCCTTAGGAGCGAGTGCAAGCACGGAGGGGCCTCTTCCCCTGATCCCGCCGGGTGGGGTCGTTTTAATCACAAATAATCCTTTTCAGGCTAATTTTGGGCTCTAATCCCGTCCTCCAAGATGTTTGCAGCTCCTTCCATGCTAAACCAGCGTTTAATGAGCATCCTCCAGTGGGCAGCAGCCAGGTCCCAGGTGAAAAATGGGATAATGTTGGACAGATGTGCTTTGGAAAAGCCTCCTTGGTGCCTCTCCTTCTGACAAGGAATCACTCCGGGCTCCTCTGAAAACCCTGAGTTTTCAGCAACTTTTTGTGCTTGTGTTGGAGGGAATTCTCCCGGCACGTTTTCCACGTCTGAGTTGTAGATTTCCGTGTCTGAGTTTGCTGCAAGATGGCCCAAACCCGCTCTGAAATCGGCGTGCGAGGCCTCATCTGCTGGCACTGCTTCCCCTGCTGCCTGGAGCAGCTGTGATAATCAGGAAAAATGAGATTCAAAGCCTTCAAGATGGAAAAAGTCCGTAGTTGACTCTTTTTTTCTTCGGCGCAGCATCTGCATCAGACTGTTAGAGAAACGAGTCGAGCTTTGGAAGGAGGATTCCTATGAAAGGCCTCATTTTATCTGACCAAGAAATCCCAAGAGACCCCTCCTAAGAAGCCTTCAAATATCAGTGCTGGGCATTTGGTGGTTACACATCCCCTCGGCTCTGCCACTGAAGTAATTTTCTTTTCTCCAAATTTCATCTTAATGGTGGTTTATAGCATATGTTCACCGTGTTATTCATTAGCTCGGGGTAAATAAACCTAAAAATGAGGCGAGAACCTACCATAAATATGAACAGCAAGAGAGTGGCTCAAGAAAAATTCGAGGAGAAGCAGAGCAGGAGGATTTTTTCCCCTACTTTGGCCATTAGTGCGTTGTTTGGAAATCACTCAGCCATCCCTGTTTACTTTTCCTGACAGGAATTATGTGATTACAGCACATTACGATCCCAATTTCTGGCAGAAAGGCTGGCGGGAGGACACTTAGGTGAGGATTAGGAGGGGAAAGCGGCTGAATTTTGAAAGCTGGGATGATGGGTGAGCAGGGGGGGCATCGCGGGTGCCCTCTGCTCTCAGCGTTCTCTGCAAGAATTACGGAAAACCTCCAAAATTCCCACCTGAACTGAGGGGTTGTGGAGGTGCTGCTGAGGAATCCCTGGTCAAACTGAGGGCTTGGACCAGATCAGGTCATGGTTTGTCCAGTCAAGCCTTGGAAAGCTCCGGAGGGAAATCCCACTGCTCCTCTGGGGAGCTCAGTGCCTTCTGAGGCGCAGCCAGGGCCTGCAGGGCTGCTCCCACACCCCTGGGAAGGGCTCCCTGGTCCTGTTTGTCCTTCAGGAAGGTGAAGGACACCGTGAGGTCACCCCATAGCCCACTGGTGTCTGCACTGACCTGCGTCCCCTAGCCTTTCCTGATGGAAATGAAAGGATATGGAAAAGAACAGCCAATGGATTCTATGGATTAGAATCCACAGGCCCCAAGCCCTTCGGTGGCCTCTGTTGTCTCATCTCTGCTTTTCCCACCTCACCCTTGAACTCGGGGGCCTGGCACTGGTGGTACCTGAGGTGTGACCCCCCGCCCCAGTACTGGGAATGGGAATTCCTTGCAGTCTCCTGGACCTGTTCCCCTTATGCAGGATGAGGTTTGAATTATTCGGGATGGGGGTGCTGGGGTTGGTTTGCCAGCCTGGAATGGTGCCAGGCACCAGGATGATCCACAGTTTTTGTGGAGTTGCTGTTGGCTCTATCCTCGGGCTCCCCCAGGTCCCTCAGGAGTGGAGCTGTGTCCCTCACCCTCTCTACCCCCATGGTGCCCCCAGAGCTGCTGAGGGGATGGGGACTTCCTGCAGCCTCCAGGCCCTGTTCCCCTCAGCGCAGGGTGGGGTTTGAATTATTCAGGATGAGGGTGCTGGGGGCTGCTTTGCCAGCCTGGAATGGTGCCAGGCATGAGGACAGTTCCCGCTTTTTGTGGAGTTGCTGTTGGCTCTATCCTCGGGCTCCCCCAGGTCCCTCAGGAGTGGAGCTGTGTCCCTCACCCTCTCTACCCCCATGGTGCCCCCAGAGCTGCTGAGGGGATGGGGACTTCCTGCAGTCTCGTGACCCTGTTTGTCCCACAGCAGGGTGGGGTTTGAATTATTCAGGATGACTTTGTGCTGGTTTTCCTCATCAGCCTGTCATCTCCAGCCTGGAATGGTGCCAGGCATGAGGATGATCTCTGCTTCTCTTTGAACTCCCTGGAGTTCCTGTTGGCTCCATCCTCGGGCTCCCCCAGGCCCCTCAGGAGTGGAGCTGTGTCCCTCACCCTCTCTACCCCCATGGTGCCCCCAGAGCTGCTGAGGGTGGCTCTGTCTGCTCCGGATGAAGATATTGACCCGTGCCAGCCCCACTATTGACCCCCGAGGCTCTGCTGATCCTTGGCTGCCAAGCAGCTCCGCAGCCATCGATCCCCCCGCTCGAAGGCCACGGCCCGGCCAATTTCCCAGCCATCTAGCAGAGCTTCCATCCAGCCCGAGCTTCCCCCGCCTCCAAATGAGAATCCTGAGGGACATGGTGGCGAAATCTCGATCAAGCCGTGCTGAAGGAAGGCCAAGTGTGGGGTTATTAGAGGAGAGCCAGCCCTGCTCCGAGCCGGTGCAGGAGCGACTGCAGCAGCTGCTGCAGAGCTGTGCTGGCTGCAGGGCACGGCACGGCAGCTCCGGCGTGGGGATTCACTGCTGCTAACGAGCTCCCCAGGAATTCCACACTTCCCGGCACAAGCCCCGGCGCTCCCTCCTTCCCACCTGGCATTTTGGGGAGCAGGGATGGACAGGCCGGCGCAGACGGTGGCAGCAGCAGCAGCAGCCTCTGTTCTGCTGTGTAATCACCCCTCGCTTTGTGCTGACAGCGCTGGCTTCTCGGGGGCACAGAAAAGCAATTAAAACCGGTATTTAAAATCATTAGAGGAGTCAAACCTTGCACCCAAAGCTGCTGCGAGGCCCTGGGAGCGAGCGAGGCTCTGGGGAGGGGAGGAATTCAGCTGGGAACGTGAGGCCTGTTGGTGTTTATGCGGTTGTTTGTGATTCGTGAGTTCCCATCCATTATGGATGTGGTGGCCTCCTCTTCAGATGGACTCGTGCTGCCAGATATATTATTAAGACTTATGGTGATAAACAAAGAAGAAAACATTTAATTGACCCCAAATGACTGTTGCTGTTGGTGTCAAACGGATGAGAACGGAGCTGGTCAAGTCGAATCACAAATCTGCAGCTGCTCGAGGCGTTTTCCTAAAGACTTGAGACAGCTGCGCAGTGCAATTTCTCTCACTAATGATTCCTAAATTAAGAAATTAACCCCCTTCCACCAGCATTTGGATGGTGCTGCAGTGGGAGACGGGAACAGAAATTGGAGCGGAGTGCGTGGCAATAGCAGCCGTGGACACTGCCAAAAACACTTACAATGTTTGAGCCCTGGTGCCTGCAGAAATAAAACCACTCCACTGCCAGCTGTGGTCCTGGAAGGGAGGGGACAGTCCCCAAAGGCTGGGGAGCCCCATGAGGGATTGGTGGGGGAGAACCCCCCCAGCCCATGGCAGATCC
Source organism: Oreocharis arfaki (assembly GCA_013398015.1). Classification (NCBI taxonomy): domain Eukaryota; kingdom Metazoa; phylum Chordata; class Aves; order Passeriformes; family Paramythiidae; genus Oreocharis; species Oreocharis arfaki. Next base: position 41,946 of record VZRR01000667.1, on the reverse strand, counting down.
CCCAGCATGGGCATCAGGGGAGGGGGAATTCTGCCCCTGTGCCCCCTCAGGTGAGACCCCACCTGCAGAGCTGCCCCAGCCCTGGGGCCCAGCACAGGAGGGACCTGGAGCTGCTGGAGCCAGGCCAGAGGAGGCACCAGGATGAGCAGAGGGATGGAGCAGCTCTGCTGGGAGGAAAGGCTGCAAGAGCTGGGATTGTTCAGCCTGGAGAGGAGAAGCTCTGGGGCGGCCTTGCAGGGCCTGAAGGAGCTGCAGGGAACAGGGAGAGAGACAATTTACAGGGGATGGAGGGACAGGACACAGGGAATGGCCTCCCACTGCCAGAGGGCAGGGATGGACGGGATCTTGGGAAGGAATTGTTCCCTGGGAGGGTGGGCAGGCCCTGGCACAGGGTGCCCAGAGCAGCTGTGGCTGCCCCTGGATCCCTGGCAGTGCCCAAGGCCAGGCTGGACGGGGCTTGGAGCAGCCTGGCACAGTGGGAGGTGTCCCTGCCATGGCAGGGGTGGGATGGGCTGGGCTTTGAGGTTCCTTCCAATCCATTCTGTGATTCTGCAATTTTGACACCAGCTCATGCCACCCTCTCTGTTTCTCCTGGGGCTGGTGAGGATATTTGGTGCTATTTCAGCTTGACCATGTGCTCCCTAGAGCTCCAGAGGGATCCAGGCTGTTGAGGAGCCTCACACTGGGTTCACTCCATGTCCTGACCAACCCAGGCTGCTGCAGATCATGGAGCTTCTGGGAGGGAGCACCAAAGGAGCAGCAGCTGGGCTGGGATGGAACGGGGAGGGATGAAGGGCCCTGCACAGATTCCCCTCCCATGAAAAATTCCTGCTGTGCACTGGGAGGTGGGGCAGGAGCAAAGGGAATTCTGTATCCCTCTCCTGCGTGAGTCCACTCCTCGTGGAGCTGAACTGAGCTTCCTGGGAAGCGCTGCTCCCCGATCCCTGTGATTCCAGTAATTGCCACTGCTCGTGTCCCAGCCTCCTTTGATCTGACTGCCTTTGAACGGGAGCTCCAGATCAGCGGGGTCAGGACGTGGCAACATGACAGGAAACTTCCAGGCTCTTGAAGAAACAGGGAATGCTGCTGGGGCTTGCTCTGCGTCCTCAGAGTGCCCGCAAAACGCTGCTTTTCCCCCATTTTCCTGCTCTGTCTGAAGGCATTCGGAAACGGGGGATGCCTGGAGATATTTTTTTTTTTAGCTCTCGCTCGATGTTCATCCCCCATCACCGAGAACTGTCTGACGTGTTTATTTTTGGGTGTGTGATCTTCTAAGAGCTTGCTTTTACCCCTCTGAAGGGAAAGTCATGGACTTCCGAAGGGTTCAGGCTCCTTTCTCCTGTCCTCCCACCAGATCTTTGTCTCCATCATCTGCACATTTGCATAATTCCTTTCCTTAGTGCCTTTCCCAGGAATTCTCACTCCTTTGCCAATTTTAACGGTTCTGCGGTGCTTTGAGAGATTTGGAAAGAGTAGAAGTTCCCTGAGCACAAAACCTTTGATTTTTCCAGCCATTTCCTCGTTTCTATTGAGGTCAACACCTGTTTGGGGTGGGAAGCTCAGGGCAGGGTGAGTTTCTTTCCCGGTTATCCCACTCAGCCCTTTGGATTCTCCCGGATTCCAGCACATTCTCTGCTGTGTCAGATGTGCCCAAATGCCAAAATATATTAATTACCTTCTGAAAAGCTTACACAGAGCTTTGATTTCCTCAGTGCACATAAATCTTGTTTGCTGTGAACTCTTCTTTCCAGGTGCCCGGTGCTGAGATGAGGCTCCGGATACCTTTGGAGCCTTGGATGTCTCCTTCACAGGGGTTGGAGGATTGAACATTTGCACTGAAAAATGCTCACAGAGGCACCTTCCTGTAATCCATATTGCACATGGAAATCCTTGGGAATTCGGGAGGTGGTGGCAATTTTACTCTCATTTCCACAAGGAGCCTCTGGCTTGTCTTTCCCTGAGAACGTTCCTCTGCTCCGTGGATGCGCCGGATGATGCAGGCAGCCTGATTCATTCTCTGAAAGGGATAATGAGAGAGAGGGATGGGATATTGGCATGAAATTCCTCCCTGTGAGGGTGGGCAGGCCCTGGCACAGGGTGCCCAGAGCAGCTGTGGCTGCCCCTGGCTCCCTGGCAGTGTCCAAGGCCAGGCTGGACGGGGCTTGGAGCAGCCTGGGATAGTGGGAGGTGTCCCTGCCATGGCAGGGGTGGGATGGGATGAGCTTTAAGGTCTTTTCCACCCTAAACCATTCTGGGATTCTGTGACGATAAAAATCTTGGATGATGGGGCACTTGAGAGGTGCCTCCACTCCGCACTCAGAGCCTTCTTTTTCCCTTGATCCGGAACAACCCAGAAATGAGGATGTTTGTGCTTTGCATCCTCGTGGCTTTTCACAGGAGCCCGGGATGGATCTGAAATTCCCTTTGTAGTCTGCTGCACTCAGCAGTCTCCAGGGCTTTCCCAGGCTTGGGAGCCTCCTTGCTCTGCTTCCCCACTCAGTTTTTCCTGCCTCCTCTGTGGGATGGCCTGGCAGGAGATGGTCCTGCACAGATTGCGGGATTTCCTGTGTCACCAAGGCCTGCCACAGACACACCTGCAGCACCAGGCACCAATTCCCCTGGATTCCATTCCTTTCCCTTTCCCTTTCCCTTTCCCTTTCCCTTTCCCTTTTCTTTTCCCTTTTCCCTTTCCCCCTTCCTTTTCCCCTTCCCTCTTCCCTTTTCCCTCCACCCCTTTCTGGACTTATACTTAATTTTCCCCGTTCCAGACACTTTTCCATCCCCTGTCAGGTTCTGCCCCGCTATTTTCGAGGCAGCCCATGCACCACAGGCTCTCCCCCAGCACCTCCACCTCTGCCAGCCTGCCGAGGTGAGTCTGCTTTGATTGACTGAGGCTTCCCCCCGCCAGCCCGGGCTGCCGTGCCTGCTTGCATCCCCTCTTCTTTTATTATGATTATTCCTGCTAGGAATGATGCGTTGTCTTTAAATCCTCGCCGACTGCTTAAAATTCTCCCACATCTTTGGAGTGTTTAATTATTCCCCTTCAGGAGCGGGTTTAAATTGACTGACTTCCTTTCAGCCTCTGATTTCACACGGAATGGCAGCGCTGCTGAAATCATTCCAGCCTCCCTCCCCTCCCAGAGCTGCTGACTGACCTGGGAAAAGCAACACTTCCAACCCAACCTTCCCTTCTCCGGCTGCCTCGAATCCCATGCCCTTCTCCTTCCCCAGCCCCGCGGGTGCAGCGGGGCAGGGACACGGAGCATCCCCCGCAGCACAGGCGCGGCTTTAGGCTGGGCTTAAAGCGTGGGTGGTATTTTTGGTCCCGGTTTTGTCTCCGGCTCCCCTCTCCGGGGGGATTGCTGATGTTCATTAGCTGCTAATTGGTGCTGGCGAGCTGCGACTTATTTCCCCCCTCAGCCTCGCAGCTCCTCGGAGCAGCAGCCGGCGCTTAATTGCGGAGTCTGAGTGAAGCTGGGGGTTCACAGAGCTTGCCCGACTGCTGCTATCTGCCTGCGCTTGACAATTACGTGCGCTTTTGATTGGGAAATTTTTGATGGGTTTTACTGTTCGGGCTCTTTGATGTTTGGAGGGAGCTTGAGCTGCCTGGAAAACGTGCCGGAGCGTTCCTCAGGCACGGGAAAATTGGGAAACACCGGAGCGCTGCCTCTTGGGGCCACATCTCTGCCCCTCGTGGTCACCGCGCCAGGCGCAAACAGGGGTTGGCGTTTTTTTGCCCAAAAACCAGTTTGAATTTGCTGCTTTGCCTGCTTGAATCAAATTGGCCTGGAAAACGCCCCAGTTTTGACTCCCTGATGTGTTTTTGAGTGGATCTCTGTGGGTAAACACGGAAAGCAGAGGGAGGTTAGAATAATTCGAATGGGGGGAGCAGGGTCAGGGTCCACTTTAATCCAGCAGCTCTCCCTGTCCCAGTGCCCGAGACACTTCCAGACCCAAACCTGCAGTGCAAGGATCCAGACCCTCAAATCCAGGAGCCCTGGCCATGTGAGAATGTATATTTCTTTAAGGGAATTTTGAGTTTGGCATGTCCAAGACCATGGGTTTTGTTGGTTTGCCTGATTAAGTCAAAATTTGCCTGGAAAATGCCCCAGTTTTGACTCCTTGATCTGTTTCTGAGTGGATCTTGGTAGGTAAATATGGAAAATGGAGGGAGGCTGGTGCCTGATTCCTGGTTGGAATAACTCAGGTGGGAAGAGCAGGCTCAGGGTTTAGCCTGGTCCATTTTGTCCCTGTTCCTGAGACACCACTCAGCCACTTTATCAGACCCAAACCAGCAGTGCCAGGACCCAGAAATTCCAATCCAGGAGCTCTGGGCACATGAAAATGTGGTTTTTTAGAGAATTTTGCAATTGGCACGTCCAAGACCATGGGGTTTTTTTGTTCCTCTGCTTGAATCAAATCCGTGGATGGGTGCCAGAGGCCTCAGAGCCCACAGGTTGGGTTTTTGTGGATTTTTTCCTCTTTAAGAAGGAATTCCCTCATTCCTGTGCTCTGTGAATTTGTTTTGCTGCTCTCCCAGCACCTCTGTGCAAGGCCAGGACTTGTCCTCTGCCAAATTTCACAGCCTAAGCCTTGAGCCTGGCTTAGCCCAGCATCTTAAACCTAAAGCTTGGCTTTACTTCGTGTTGAATTTGCGAAGTCCAACTGCCAGGCACCGAACTCCTCGACCTGGAGAAGGGATTTTTGATAATCGTAGGGTTTTTTTCTGCCTTGCAAATTCCCAAAGCTTCTCATTGCACCATTCATGGCCCAAATCTTTGCAGAGCTGCCCTGCTTTCCATTTCACACCCACAGCTGGTTCCTTCCCACAGTCCTGCTGTTCCACGGGGCTTCTGACAGGTCCAAGGAGCTCATACACACCAAATAAAAAGGGAAAAAACAGGGGCGAGGCCGTCACTGTCCCTGCTGCTCCCCAAATCCAGCTGGGATTCACCCATAGAGGGATGTGAGAACCAAAGGAAGGATCAGGATAAATCCTGATGCTGTAAGGGCTGAGAAAAACAACCTTTAAAGCAAAAATAACCTCAGTGTTTTTTCCGCCTCGATTTTGGCCCCTCAAGGTGCTGCACCAGGGCTCTCGGATGCCAAAAATTATCCCAGAGCAGGCTCATCCAAACTTTTGGGGAGGAATCTGGTGCTTGGAGCAGACAGGAGATGCCCCAGTGAGACCTCTTGGGGCTGCTCCTCCACTTTGCTGGGGTTGGAATGGTCCTGAGGGGAGGAATTCCGGGAAATTGGGAGAGGAAGAGCAACACTGCCGTGCCAGGTGTGGCTCCCCCTCCCTGCTGGGGGTTGTTCGGAGGTATTTGAACAAATCCTTTCCAGCAGCTCCCACTGGCAACCAGTTAAGGAAGATTCTGGGGATGTGGAGGCTCCTGGATGCTGCTGAGGTCCTCCCCCCTGAGGGAATAACGCGTTTCCTGCCCAGCCAAGGCTGAGGAATCCAATTGTGCTCTTCCCCTTAATTGAAATGAAAAACGCTGCCGTATCAAGCCATTGGAAATATTACAAGCTTATATCTTATTAATTTACTGTGGGAGCCGTGCCCTGAAACGCGAATCAAATCCTGAATGAGATGGTTTGAGGTAATTCACAGGTGTGGATTTGCAGTGTCCTCCCTCCCCGTCGGAACGCGTTGTTGCCGGGCAGGATGACAGCCTGGAGATGAGACCTCATTTCAGATTTTACAGATGCTGCGAGTGTGAAAATGAATGGAACCTCGGAGCGTAATGTTGCATGTTATTCAATTATTATCCTTCAGCTGGGGCCAGGCAGCTTCTCCAGCTCCAAATCCAGGCTGGAGGAGCAGGAGGCAGCACGGAGGCTCCGAGGAAGCGCCGAGTGAAACTTGAGCACGGAAACTCCTGACCTGCAAAGGATGGAGCTTCTGGAGCATTAAATGGGCTGAGCCCCGAGGTGCGATCCAGGCTTTCCAAAGGAAAGGCAGTTTCCATGGAGTTCAGGGTGTTTTCCCCTCGGGCTGCTCCGAGGGGGAGCCTGGTGGATGCACACACGGCACAGGAGCAGCCTGAGCATCTCCTCAGGAGGAGGTTCTGCTTTCCATCAGAGCGGGAAATGCACGGAACTGGCTCCAAACCCGTGGTTGCTGCATCCATGGATTGTCCCTGGCTGGTTCCAGAGGGAGGGATGGAGGCTCTCATTTCAGTAGTGCCCAGAGCAACTGTGCCTGCCCCAGCCCTGGAACAGCCGAAGGCCAGGCTGGAAGGGTCTCGGAGCAACCTGGGATAANTTTAAGGTCCTTCCAACCCAAACTGATTCCATGATTCCGATATCAGCTCGTGCCACACTCCTGGTGTTTTCTTGGGGCTGCTGAGGATGTTTGCGCTGGCTGCACCTCCCCTGCTTGCAGAGCAGGCTCATTCCCTGCTCCTGGGCCCATGCCATGCCATGCCATGCCATGCCATGCCATGCCATGCCATGCCATGCCATGCCATGCCATGCCATGCCATGCCATGCCACTTTTCTGCCAGAGGGACCATCCCCACGCAGCTCCCGGCTCCAGCAGCAGCTGGAGAGGAGAGCAGCCACGAGCAGCCACGAGCACAGCGCCGTGCCTTGGCTTTGGGGGCCAATTTGCTTGATGAAATTTCATTTTCTCCAAGTGCTGCTCCGTTGCTTTGCCCCAAACCCCGCTGTGCCTCTGGGAGGCCGTTTGTCACCAGGCGTCCCTGATACTGCTCCCGAGGAACCAGCGCTGCAGGCACTGGGGATGAACGGAGCCTGCCAAGATCACCGTGGCAGATAAGGGAGGATCGAAGCCTCCAGCCCCAGCTGGGAGGCATGGGCAGCTCTTTCCCAGTGCCCTTCCCTGCTCCTGCCACCTGGCTGGGATGCGGAGCAGCCACTCCAGCCCCTTCCCAGCTGTTCCCTTCCCTGCCCCGGGGGACGGCTCTGTCCGTGGGGATGTGTACCCATCTCGGCCTTGGCTCCCGCCTGCTGCTGCTTCTCCAGCGAGGAGAACTGCTCCCGGGCAGGCTGGCCCTGCTGCGGCCTTGGCTGAGGGACAGCGGCGTCTGGCCGTGGAGGGATGGCAGGAAACGTTCATCCCTCATCCAAGGCAAAGCCACGGAGCTGCAATCCCTGCAGAGGGGAATAAAGAGACCCAGAGGAGGAAATCCAAGCCCAGCACGCAGCCCGTGATGGAGACATCAAGGATGGTGCCACAAACCTGGAGGAGGAGGAGCTGCTGGAATGCCAGGGAGGTTGAAGGGCACTCTGGGGTGGCCACAGCGCTTGGCCCAGCATGTGGGACCCCATCTGCGGCTGGAAAAGCCAAACTCATCCTGCCAGGAATGAGCATCCTGGGCCCGTGGGGATTTTCAGCTGGCACCTGCAGCCCCGAGCCAACTCAGCGTGAAAATGCTCTGTGTGAGCACCGGGGCACCCCCGTCCTTGCCCTGACATTCAGCATTTCACAGAACTCCGAGGGATTTTGGCACCGGGGCAGGGAAGCACACGGATTTCTCTGGAATCAAAGCAGGAGGAGCATTTGGATGTCCAAAACGACCATTTCTGCTCGGTTAATGCTGGGCAAATATTGACTCCCGGCCGCTGCAAGCCCAGCCCTTCGCTGCTCAGCGCTCAAGGCTACTTGGATAAACAAATGCTTTCTCATGAATATTCTCATTTTAACACATCGCCGGCATGATAATGGCTGGGAAGGAGGCTCATTAAGCTTTGCCTCGTGCTGGCAGTCGGAGGTGACATTGTGTGGCGCTCGGGTGGCACAGGGAAGGAGCGTCCCGCTGGGGAGGGTCACTTGTCCGGGGCACAGGGCAGCTGTACAATTCTTGGTCTCTGCTCGACCCTGAGCAATACAAAAATAAATTGCAATTCCTGCTGGTGCAGGAGGGAGGGAGGAGCAGCCAGCGCAGCCCTGGATCATTCCTTCATTCATTCGTTCATTCAGTGCCTCGTGGTGCTGGTGGCCACAGCGCGGGGGCTGCGGGTGATGAGCACCTGCATTGCTCCCCAAAATCTCCTTCCCAGCAGCGAGGATGCCTGGCTGGGCTCAGCCTGGGACCTCTCCCTCTGCTGCAGGAGCCCTGTGACCCCTCCTGCCCCTGCAGCCCTTGGCCACAGGGTGAGGAGTGACTGTCCTGTGCCACCAGAGCGTGGCAGTCCCACATTCCCGCCGGGACAGAGCAGGAGCTCCCTGGAGAGGTGACGGGTGAATCATGGAATTGTAGAGTGGTTTGGGGTGGAGGGGACCTTAAAACCCATCTTGTTCCACCCCCTGCCACGGGCAGGGACACCTCCCACTGTCCCAGGCTGCTCCAAGCCCCCTCCAACCTGGCCTTGGACACTGCCAGAGATCCAGGGGCAGCCACAGCTGCTCTGGGCACCCTGTGCCAGGGCCTGCCCACCCTCCCAGGGAACAATTCCTTCCCAAGATCCCATCCATCCCTGCCCTCTGGCAGTGGGAAGCCATTCCCTGTGTCCTGTCCCTCCATCCCCTGTAAATTGTCTCTCTCCCTGTTTCCTGCAGCTCCTTCAGGCCCTGCAAGGCCACACTGAGGTCACCCCAAAGCTTCTCCTCTCCAGGCTGAACAACCCCAGCTCTCGCAGCCTTTCCTCCCAGCAGAGCTGCTCCATCCCTCTGCTCATCCTGGAGCCTCCTCTGGCCTGGCTCCAGCAGCTCCAGGTCCCTCCTGTGCTGGGCCCCAGGGCTGGGGCAGCTCTGCAGGTGGGGTCTCAGCTCAGAGGGGCAGAATCCCCCCTGCCCTGCTGCCCACAGGGGGTTCTGGAACAGGAAAACATCCTGGCATCCAAATGTTCTTCAGCTCCAACCCTAAAATGTTCTTGACAAATCCCAACCCTGGGCTGGGACAGACCCCACTGATCCTGGCACAGCTGCCCCGGTGCCCATTTCTGCTTCCCGCGGTTGGGATGGGGATGCAGCTCATGGTCAGTGGCTTTGGAGTGAATAATTCCTCTTAAGGTGCCCTTGCTGAGCGCCTGGGGACACGTCCTGCTCCTCCTGGTCACAGCAGGGCCCTCCTCGTGCTGCCCTCCCTCCCTCCAAAGTGGCTGGGAACAGCAGCATCCCGCCTGGCACCACTCCAGGGGCGTTTTCCATGGATCCGAACCACTCCACAGGGCTGAGCTGATAGCGAGGGGAGGATCTGGAAATGATTTGGGATAAACCAGAAGCAGAGGGAGCAGAGGATGAGGTTTTCCAGAAAAGCTCTTCCAGAAAAACTCCTGCCATGAACGTTCAGGTCCAGAACAAAAATTCACCCTTTTCATTAACGGACTAATTACTCCAATTATTACCAACGACTCCTTGCTCGCCTTCTGTGCAGGATCTAAACCTTGTGCCTGTCCCTGTCGCCCCCATGGGATCACCCCGAATCCCGAGGAGATGAATTCCTGACTCCCCCAGGCAGCCTGCTTACTCCTAAACCCATTTACGGCGTTTCGATGCCATGGTGATAAGGATGTTGGAAATGCTAATTGATAAATGAGATCGGCCTCAGATCGGCTCACACGGGGCAGAAATAGTCAAATGCACACAAAACTGGAATTATTTGAAACTCGACGGCGCTTCCCGGTCCTGCATGAACCCAGGGAAAGCTCCTCCTTCCTGGTGCCATCACTGGGTGCTGGGAGTTCCTGGGCTCTCCAGGCTGGTCAGGAAAGCACCGAGGGATGGAGGAACATCTGCCAAAGGTCTCGGATTCAGGATGGGCAGCGCCAAGGCTTTAATCTGCCCTTTTCCTCTCTCTCTTCTCTTCCCTGGGGAGGATCAGCCCAGCCCAGCCTAGCCTAGCCCAGCCCAGCCTAGCCCTGCCCAGCCCAGCTCAGCCCAGCCCAGCCCAGCTCAGCCCAGCCCAGCCCAGCCCAACTCAGCCCAGCCTAGCCCAGCCAGGCACCAGCTTGGGAAGGGGAAATCTCTGGTTCAGCACATCCTAAGGATGAGCTGGAGCTCTCTGGGGTTTGGATCCAATCCCTCAAAGGGGTTTTGTTCCCAGCAGCAGCAGAAAAGGCTCCAGGGAGAGCTCAGAGCCTGTTCCAGAGCCTAAAGGGGCTCCAGGAAAGCTGAGAGGGCCTTGGGACAAGGGAGGGAGGGACAGGACACAGGGAATGGCTTCTCACTGCCAGAGGGCAGGGATGGATGGGATATTGGGAAGGAATTGTTCCCTGTGGGGTGGGCAGGCCCTGGCACAGGGTGCCCAGAGCAGCTGTGGCTGCCCCTGGATCCCTGGCAGTGTCCAGAGGATTGGATTGGATTTTGCTCCCTGGAAAAGGCCGGCCAGGATCCTCCCCTGTGTGAATGTTTGCTCACAACCGAAGTGCAGATGGCTCCAGTCTCCCAGAATTCAGCCAGGAGAGGTTTGGGAGGAGGTGCTGGGATGGTTCCTGCCTGTTCCTGTTGGTGTCTGGCCCCACAGCAGGCTGGTGGCTCACAGGTTGTTGCTGCTGGCCCTGCCACGCTCAGAGCAGATGTCCCTGCTCCACGACACATGGACACACCATGCCCGGCCATATGGGACAAATTACGGGAGCAAGGATGGAGACACGAGGAAAACAGGGAATCTGGGAGTGCAGCAGGGCAGAGCACGCCGGGGGAAGCCACAATCCCCCGGCACTGGGACCAGTGGTGTGGCCGGGTCGGGAATCAGCATTCCCTGTCTGGATCAGCATTCCCTGCCTGNGATCAGCCCCCCCTGCCTGGATCAGCACCCCCTGCCTGGATCAGCCCTCCCTGCCTGGATCAGCCCTCCCTGCCTGGATCAGCATTCCCTGCCTGGATCAGCACTCCCTGCCTGGATCAGCACTCCCTGCCTGGATCAGCGCGCCTGCCTCCCTCAGATGGATGATGTTGTGGATTAATAACCAAATCAAATATTCAGGAGCTGCCTGCTCTGCCAGAGGCACTGAGGAGATGGATGGTGGAAACCTGGGAAGCTCCGTCTGCACCCAGAGCTTGCAGGGCTGGCACGGGCAGATGTGGCTGGGCTCAGCTTTGGGGAAGGGGCTTTGTTCTCCCAGTCCTCCAGGGGGAGGAATTTCGTGCCTCATCCCACTGGAGGGAGAAAAACCAGGCAGGAACCTGGTTCTGGAGGGAATAAGTTGGGAATGCAGCTGCCCACAACCCCATCCCTGCTCCCTGGACCTGTGCCCAAGTTAAATGAGCACAGGGTGCAGGAACAGGAACTCTGGGAAGACCCTGACCACTGCAGGACATCATCCCTGGGAACTGACCCCCAGTTTCCGAAATGCTCTGTGTTGGATGCCACCGCTTCCTCTGTCAGGGCTGAGACCCCCTCATTCCCTGGGGACTCACAGGGACCAACAGCACTGGGGGACTTTTCCCTCTGCCAGGCCCACAGGTGTCCTGAGGGGACGGGAAGCTGCAGGGACAGAGGCTGTGCCAGCCCGGCACCGCACTGCTGGTGGCAGCAGCCCCTGGGAGGGAGGCACTGCAGCAGGAGAAGCCCCGGGGGTGCCAGGGCCGGTCCTGCTCCTGCTGCTTCTTCGTGGGATCCCTCGGAGCTGCCTCAGCCCTGGCTGTGTGCCGGTCGCCTCTGACAGTGCCACGGCTCCTGTCACGCCGGGCCAGCAGCAGCTGGCACAGCTCTGGGCACGGCTGGGCCTCTGCAGCCCAGGATGGTGGCCAGTGATGGCCCTGGCATGGCCACCAGTGCCCGGGAGTGGCCAGTGATGGCCCTGGCATGGCCACCAGTGCCCGGGGGTGGCCGGTGAGGCCAGGCAGGAGCCAGCAGGGTGCCCGGGGTGGTGCCCAGCGGGGCTGGCACGCTCGGCAGGTGCTGTCGGATGTTTTTGGAGCAGAATCCTGGATCTCAGCAGCACCTGAGGGTGGCCAGAGGGGACAAAGCAAGCGAGGGAGTGTCTGCTGCACATCAGTGATGGGACAGAGGGAAGGGAGGGGGAGGAGATCTGGTGCCTTTCCTGCCTCTCTCCTGAAGGGAAGAGTGACAGGGATGACTTTTCCTGGAGGATGAGGTTGGGGCAGTTCTTTGAGCTTCTCTTGGTCCCGGTGTCACCAAAACTGTAGGGAAAACAAAATCCCTCCAACGACATTTTTAATGTCAGAGAGTCAAGGCATTGCTTTATTATCCGGCCAGGATGTTGTTCTGGCCAGGGAGTACCACAGAAATCACCTCATCCACACACAGCCCGGGCATGCAGAGAGAATCATTCCATGGCACATGACATTTACCAGTTTTTTCTGATCTTTTATACAGTCCAAACTCCTAGAAACCAGTCGGGTCAGTGTTCATCGGTCTCGAGTTGTGCAGTTCTCAGCATTTGGTTTCTTTTTGGGTCCAGGTCTCTTGGCCTCCGATGTTAGTGAGATCTTCACTCCTTGATTTCCTTATCAGTCTTTTCCGGAGGAGATGTCCCCAGCTCTGGGGTAGATGTTTACAGGTGGCTGCTGATGTTCTGTTCATGTTCTGTTCATGTTCTGTTCATGTTCTGCTGATGTTCTGTTCATGTTCCATCCATGGCCTCATCTCTTCGGGGCAGCCCCCAGCCTGTTGGGATGCTGAGCCCATCAGGCCTCACCTGGAGGAAACACGCCCTGGAAAGGAACTTCATCTCCCTTCCGTCGGGGCACAGGCAAACAAAACCCTCGACTAAAGTTATTTATAAGAATTTTTAAGCTGCTGTGTTTTCCAACACCAGCAGGAAAGGCACAACGGCTCAGGAGCTTTCCCGTCACAGAGGGCTGTGGGGAGTGCGGGACACAAGAGCTCCTCGGGATGGCTGTGGGTGTTCCCATGGCATTCCCAGCTCCACGCCCAGCTGCTCAGCTGGGCGTTCAGGCCGTGACCCCTGCCCAGCCCCATGATCCCAATGGGAATCTCTCAGCATTCCCCACCCTCTGCCTGTGCCTCCCAAGCCACATTGGGGCCAGTGGGGCTCTGCAGGGTCACAGCCACATGTGGGACGTGCAGAGGGAGGAGGGTTGGGGGATCCCTGTGCACTTGGAGACTGCCCAACCCTTTTCTCCTCACTCGCTGATCCCAGAAGCTCCGAGGGACACTTCTCTCCACATCCAGGTCCTTTCCTTGGCTCTCAGCCCTGCCAATCCATGGCAACTGAAGCAGATTCCACCAAGGAGTGGAGCCAGGATCAGCCTTTTCCTGGCTATTGCCTCTCCCACCCACAGCTCTTCCCCGCTGAGGGATCCTCAGCAAAGCCCCACAAACCCTTCCCACCTTCCTCCCCTGCCCCTGGGAAAAGGGGGATTCTCCACGTGGCTTTAGGCTGCCCTTTGCAGTGGTCAGTCCCGGAGGATCGAGGCTGGAGCAGCCCTGGAGCTTCCCAGTATTCCAGCAGCAAGGAACCAGCCAGAATTCCAGGTGAGGAGACGTCCCATGGGATGGAGGGGCCATGGCAGCTCCCTTTGGATTTTGGGCCCGCACAGCAACCTCTGCCCCGGGACAGGGGGCACCGGGGTTCATCCAACACATCCCTCCCCCGCAGCTCCGCAGGGGGATTTGGGCTGGGGAAGGGATTTATTCATAAAGCCACGGCGGCAGGAGAGCAATCCCTGTCCTGGGGGCCCTGCGGCGCTGGATAAAGCGAATCAGAGGCAGGTCTGCGTGTGGAGGTTACCAACAAACACAGGCCGGGCTGGGAGTGGGGAGGGAGGGAGGGAGGGAGTCACAGGCAGAGAGAAAAAGGCAGAGGAAGAGGGAGGGGAGAGCCCTTTCATAATTCATCATTCCTGAAATAAAAATAAGGCTGGAATCATGTTTGGGGTAGAAGGGAGAGTGCGTGGGAAGTGTGTACTTGCCAATCTGCCGAAAAAAAAGTTGCTTTTTATTTTCCTAAGAAGGCAATTATGTATTTTTGTCAGCCACTTCCTACTTTGAAGCAGCTGAACCTGCTTTGCTCAAACTTTCCCAAACAATTTGCCCTCAGGCTGCTGCCAGAGCTGCAGCGTTTACAGCCCGGAGATGAAAGGGGGGAGTGCCACGGCTGTGGCTCGGTGTGAGCGCAGCAGAGGCACCTGCAGAGTGCTCCTGTCTGCCTTCCCTGGGAGCCCCGCACGCTCTTCTGCACGAATCCGGGAATTTGGGAGCCTCCCTTGGCCTCGGCTCAGACCAGGAGCTCCTCGCAGAGATGGGAAAACGTGACCCCAGAGCAGTGTCTGATGCTGCTGCTTCGGGAAGCTCCCAGTCTGTGGGATGAGGAGATGGAGACGGATTCTGGCTGGATTTGGGTGCCTGCTGGTGCTCAGCGCGCCCCGGGCAGGGAAAGTGCTTGGATTTCTCAAGATCCAGTGCTGATTCCATCATTTCCAGAGCGAAATTCCATCCCCAGCTCAGCGCCTGCTCCACCCTGAATCCCCGCCCCTCTCCTGGTGCCTCTTTGGGAATCATTGCCGGGCTGGCTTTGGGATTGATGCCCTGGGGTGGGACTGGCTGAGCCTGCGGCTCCCAGGCCTGGCAGCCCTAGCAGGGTGGGCAAAGCTGGACTCGGGTGCTCCCAGCTCTGCTGTGCCGCTGTCCCTCCGTCCTGCTCGGAGTGGGCCCTGTCCTGAGGAAGCCTGAGAGGGACAAAGGCGTTTGGGGCCGCAGGTTCCTGCGTTTCAGGGCTCTGTTTCACCTCCAGCAGAACATAAAATGGCTTTTTTTTTTGGTGAGATTAATTCACAGCTTGAGCTGCAGCGGCTTGGGGCTCTCCAGTTCTCCAGTGTGAGAAAGAAAAGGTGGAGCGCAAGAGCAAAGGGATCCTTTTGGTCCCACCGGAGGCAGCAGCATCCCAAGGCCCCCCAGCTCCAGGTGAGGCAGCATTCCTGGCCCTGCTCCCTGCCCCACCCTCTGCAGTGGGATATGTGCCTTGGAAAACCAGGCAGAGCCTGTGGGTGGGACGGGATCGAGTGTCCAGCCCTGTGAACGCGGCAGGAATGTTGATATTCACGGTATTCCTGCCCAGGAGCAGCAGCTGGGCACTGGAGGCACCTGGCAGTGGCACTGCAAGCAGCACACAGGGAAGGTGCACGGCTGGGATCCCCGAGGGCTGGCAGGAGTGACCTGGCTGTCCCCAGGGTGCTCCTGCCTGGAGTGATAATGGGAGCTCCCTCTCCTGATCCCACACCCAGCCCTGACCCTGCCCTGGGTTGGAAATTTGGCAAATATGGCCCTGGCTGGGCTGGTGTGGGGAGAATCCCGGAGTGGGTTGGGTGGGAAGGGACCTTAAAGCCCATCTCATCCCACCCCTGCCATGGCAGGGGCACCTCCCACTGTCCCAGGCTGCTCTCAGCCCCATCCAGCCTGGCCTTGGACACTGCCAGGGATCCAGGGGCAGCCACAGCTGCTCTGGGCACCCTGTGCCAGGGCCAGGGCCCGCCCTCCCAGGGAGGAATTTCTTCCCAAAATCCCATCTGGTGATGGACAATGGCAGGGGAAAAGCAAACAGGAGTCACTTCAGCACCCACATCGTGAGGGGATCACAGAACCATTGAGGCTGGAAGAGACCTTTGAGACCATCCAGTCCAACCACCCACCCAGCACTGCTCTGGAATGCCAAAACCATCACCTAGCACTGCCACAGGAATCCCTAAACCCCGAAACCATCACCCAGCACTGCCACAGGAATCCCTAAACCCCGAAACCATCACCCAGCACTGCCACTGGGACCCCAAACCCATGAAACAACCACCCAGCACTGCCCCCACAACTCCAAAAAGTCCACAACCCTCCCCCAGCACCGCCTCCAGACCTCTCCTGAACCCCTCCAGGGATAGGGATTCCCCACTCCTTGCACGGCCTATTCCAGGCCTGGCCACCCTAAGAATGAACATTTTTGTTCTCATATCTCACCCAAATCCCCCCTTTCTGAGGCCATTTCCTCTTGTCCTGCCAGGGCAGGAGTGGCAGAAGGGACAGGTCCCACCACACCCTCCCATCCTGGGTGTGAAAATCAAACTGGCGAAGCCAGGCCTTGATAATTGATAATTCCACCAATTAGAGCTGCCCTAATGAGCTGCAGGACACGTGGTGCAGGCCAGGCCTTTATTTCCCAGCCCAATTCCTCTGTTTTCCTTCTCATAAAACCCTTTTTTGGCTTGCCTATTCCTGGAAAAAAAACGAAGGAGCCGAAGCGGTGAGGAGAAGGGAATGATCAGGAGGATCACGGAGAGGGAGAGGCACTCGTGAGTGCGCTTCGTGTTTGCAGTAATTAAGGAACTGTCGGAATTCCTAAATCCCAGTTTTGAAGTCGTTTGGTTGACTTGACACGTCCAAGTCCCCGAGCTTTTAATTCAAATATAAAGCTTGATTGGCAAATTAAGAGAAGGCTGCGAATGAAATTAATGAAAGATTAAAGACCAGCAGCTCAGGCTGATATAAAAATTACCCCTCCGAAGTAGGTTATGCAATAATTAGGATAAGTTGCCACTCTGCTAATATTAATTCTGATCTAACGTTTATTCATCGATGAGATTTACTGATTCCCAATGAAGTCCTAAGAATTCCCGACAAGTGCTGGATCTTTGCAGGCTCTGTTAATCACCTTTACTCTCAATTCCCTAATTTTTAAAATTACCATAAAGAGAGTTTTCCTTCATAAATCGTGTCGTTGAGCACTTGAATTTGCAGTTGCACTGAGAGAAACGAGATCCAAGAGCCATTGGGGCTTGGAATGGGAATTTGATTGACCAAAATCACCTGGACAGTGCACTTGGGCTCCTCCAACGCACTCCTTGTTTCCATGTCAGGCTCCGCATCCAAGGAAAACTGAGGGAGGGGCGATCTGAGGGAGTTTTCCTCACTTCCTGTGGAGTTTTGCCGTCAGCAACTGGGAATTTGTGTTTGTGGGTTCACAGGTGCCAGAGGAAAGAGGGAATTACCACCCAGCTGGGATGGGGATTGGGTGTGTGCCATGAACCGGGCAGGACGAGGCGGCCTCGGGGAGGATGGAAAGGAAAACCTCAGTGCTCCTCCTCCCAGACGTGCCCTGCGTGGGATTTGTTGCCAAGCTCAACCTTATTCCCGATTCCCTCACTTCACACAGATGTTTTTCCATCCCGCCGCCTAAGCTGCACGTCAGCAGCGTGCCCCAGCTGGGAATGTCCCAGGATTTTTAAAATAAATTTTTTTCCTCAGTAATTGTGCTCAGCTTTATCATCACCTGGAGTCTGCTCCGCAGCACTTCCGTGAATACGCCGGAATTTTTTATGGACTCTGCGATTTATGGCTCGGCTTCTCTCTCTGTCTTGGCTGTGGCAGGTGAGAACTGAATTCCTCTGTTTCTGATCACTTATTCCTGGTTTATAGGGCAATAAAAAATAAAAACAGCCCAGTAAAATGCTGTGAATGGAGCGGGTGCGGCTGCACATCCATGGTTTTCCTGCTTGGATCAATGCAGACACATCCTGCATCCCCAGCCCTCCCAGGTTCGCATGGAGGGATCCCTCCTCCTCCTGCAGGCAGGAAAAAACTTCCTTGAACCTCAGCTCCATCTTCACACAATGGTTTGGGTTGGAAGGGACCTTAAATCCCATCCAGTGCCACCCCTGCCATGGCAGGGACACCTCCCACCATCCCAGGCTGCTCCAAGCCCCGTCCAGCCTGGCCTTGGGCACTGCCAGGGATCCAGGGGCAGCCACAGCTGCTCTGGGCACCCTGTGCCAGGGCCTGCCCACCCTCCCAGGGAACAATTCCTTCCCAATATCCCATCCATCCCTGCCCTCAGGCAGTGGGAAGCCATTCCCTGTGTCCTGTCCCTCCAGGCCTTGTCCCCAGTCCCTCTCCAGCTCTCCTGGAGCCCCTTTAGGCCCTGGAAGGGGCTCTGAGCTCTCCCTGGAGCCTTCTCCTCTCCAGGTGAGCACCCCCAGCTCTCACAGGCTGGCTCCAGAGGGGCTCCAGCCCTGGGAGCAGCTCTGTGGCCTCCTCTGGATTTGCTCCAGCAGCTCCAGGTCCAAAACCCCACGTAAAAAAGCCTCACCCAACAAAACCCCACCCACCAAAGCCCCGCCTAACAAAGCCCTACCCAACAAAGCCCCACCCAACCTCTATCTTTAGCCTCAGATCTGCCAGTGGATCTTCCCTTGGGATGATCCTTTTGTCATCTGCTGGAGAGGGCAGGTTGGGAGGAGATCAGACCCCTCCACCTGCAGATGGTGACGTCTCCCTGCACCCCTCAGCTCCAGGGAAGTGCTGGGATCGTGGTCCTGGAGATGGTCTCACCGCTTCCGTGCTGAGGAGCAGCCCCGAGGCGGGACACGCTGGTGATGCCAACCAGCCTGGTGGTGTGCGGGATGTTCCCCATTCCTCCACTCCTCCAGGCACCATGTGGGATGTGGAAGGGGACGAGAGGCCTTTCCTGCCCCTCTCCAAGGACCTACACAATGCCAGGGCCCCCTCACTCCATCCCTGCTCCCCAGACCCCTGATCTCTGCCCCCTCCCACTGAATCTGGAGTTCCCAAACTCCCCCCAGCCCCTCTCCAGAGGGGTAAACTCACTTTACCCAGCCCCAGGATCCCTCATGTTCCCAGAGCACCTGCTCCGATTCCTCCCAGCGTCCTTCCCCGTGCATGAGCAGCAGCACTGCTGCTCTGCTGGGCTCTCATCCCAGACGTGCCCCTGGAGAATCCTCCCGCAGAAGCTCCTGCTCCAGAAGGTGAAGCTGGGGAGCGTCACTCATGCACGAACGGGGGATCCATCACGGGGCTCTCTGGTGTGCAAGGGGACAGAGAAGAACCTGTTCCCACTTTGCACTCCGAGCTCCGGTATTAAACGCAGATTTGTCAGAATTCTCTCGCTTCAGGCGAGGCAAAGACCCCCGGCAAGAGCTTGGCACTCTCCTCGCCTCGAGCAGACAATTCCCAGCCCCGGAGCAGGGAGGAGGCTCTGGAAAGGTGCTCGGGAGCGGCTGATGCGAGTCACTGCCAGGATAAAGACATCAGCAGGGCTTGAGATTCCTGCCAGGACCGGGAGATGAATCAGGGCCCTCGCGACCCCTCCATGTGTCTGGCAGGTTGTTCTCTTGTTGCCTCGTGAGCAATCTGCTTTCCACGGACCCAAAATAACAATGTTGAGGAATAAAGTGCTTTTTTTCTCCTCTACTCCGGATGAGTCACTGAAGGGAAAGGAGGAGGAGTTCTCCACATGGACACGGATCAGGAGCTGGGAATTCTGAGAGGGAAAAGTCCGGGTCGGGAGTGTCACCCCTGCTTTCCTGGGGTGACAAATGGCCCTGGGTGGGCCAGCCGGCCCCTCTGCCAGCCCCTGGTGGTGTGCACCTCTTCCTCCCACGTCATCTCCTGCTCTTGCTCCTGTCATCTCATCCCGAGAAGTGTCTGGCGCGGATCCCGTGGTAAACCCGCTGCTGCCAGCCCTGCGCCAAAGCTTTCCCTTCAAATCTCAAACAGGAGCAGGTTGGAGCCTTGACATTTTTCAGCAACGAAGCCAAAGTCGACAGCAAATGATATTTTTACCTTTTTTCTCCCTGCCCTTTTCTTCCCTCGTGTCTGTTTGCTTCTCTCTCCCTTTGCCTCTCCAAAAAAACCCGACAAAAACTCAAAATCCGGCGTCACCAACTCAATAATTGCCCTCTCAGTGTGTCCCTGTCCATGGTGACTCTGAGCCGAGGGGCTGGAGGGTCCCAGATTTGCCCTTGGAGACCCTTTAAAGCAAAGGGAGAATGTTTCAGGGACAAATTTCATGTTGAAAGCCGTGTTTTTCTCCTTCCTTTTCACAGGAATTTCATGGGCGCTCGCTGACAGCTCGGCTCCCGCATGGCTGTTTGTTTGCAGTGGATGGATGCCAGCTGTAAGTTAGATCCACTTAAATATTTCATGGAAAACCAGGATTGCTTCCCTTCTGTGGCCACCCCACGAGAGCCAGGGGCAGGGTGACTCAGGGATGAGATTCCACTCTCCGACTGCCGGTGCCGGCAGGAGCCCCTTGGGCAGCGTGGAGCTCCCGTTCCTGGGGAGGTTTATGTCCCTTTCTTTTTTGCTCTGTTTTGTTTTTAACTTATTCATGGCAAGAACCAAAAATTATCTGAAGCAACCTGAAAGGTGAACGTGGGGGTTTAGAGAAGGGCCTGAAGGGGCTCCAGGAGAGCTGGAGAGGGACTTGGGATGAGGGATGGAGGGACAGGACACAGGGAATGGCTTCCCACTGCCAGAGGGCAGGGATGGATGGGATATTGGGAAGGAATTGTTCCCTGGTAGGGTGGGGAGGCCCTGGCACAGGGGGCCCAGAGCAGCTGTGGCTGCCCCTGGATCCCTGGCAGTGCTCCAGGCCAGGCTGGACATCGGGGCTTGGAGCAGCCTGGGACAGTGGGAGGTGTCCCTGCCATGGCAGAGGGTGGCACTGGATGAGTTCAAGTTTTTTTCCAACCCAACCTAACCCATTCCACAATTCCAGGATTTGACACCAAAGGAAAGGAGGAAAAAAGGAACCCCCAGAGCCAACTAACCCTGCAAGCTCCAGAGCCGCCCTGGCACTGCTGGGTCTGCATTTCAGTGGGGGGGTGGCACCTTGGTGGCACCTTGAGCTGCAGCCACTGTCCCTGGAGGGTCCCGGGGACACGAGCCCTGCCCAGTCCCACTGTTCTGGTGTCCCCTCAGTGCCACTGTCCCACAGGAAAACCCCCAAGCTCCCCCCAGATCCCTTGTGCACCTCTTTCCCTCCAAAGCCACTCCGGATTCTCACCCTGAGCCCTCCTTCCCCATCCCAGTGAGGACGGGGACAAATCCTGCCCTTCCAGCCCTGCCAGAGCTGGGCTGTTCCTCTGCTCCCTGATGTTGCCATCAGGACACTCTGGACACCATGGAGCGGGTTTGGCAGGGATGGGGACAGCAGCAGCAGGTGGTGCCACCCTCCAGGACAGCCCTGTGCCAGCAGGGCAGCCACAGCCAGGCCCGGGAATGCTCCTGATTATTCCCAGGATTTATGCTGCCCATGAAGTCCATCCCGTGACATATTAATATCCCAATTAATACTTGGCAACAGACATTTTAATGGAGCTAATTCCGGGCTGGATGCTCCCTTTGGAGGGATATAAATGGCCTCATGTGGTGCCATTGATCCCTGTGGCCACAGCATTCCGCAGGAATTCCCTCCATCCATCCATTTATCCATCCCTCTGTGCCTCCATCCATCCATCCCTCCATCCATCCATCCCAGATATCCCAGGAAGGTCCACAGGCTTTGAATCCCTGTGGGATTTTCCCTTGGGAAAGGGGATCCCCAGGAAGAAGAAGCAGAATCCTGCCCTGTGGGATGGGATGGGATGGGATGGGATGGGATGGGATGGGATGGGATGGGATGGGATGGGATGGGATGGGATGGGATGGGATGGGATGGGATGGGATGGGATGGGATGGGATGGGATGGGTGGCTCCAGCCCCACATCCCATCCTCTGCAGAGCCAGCTTCTGTCCCGGCGCCAGGCAGGGATGGGAACACCGTTCACTCTGGAAACCCCCACCCTTGCAGGGCCTTCCCACACGGCTGCAGGGATGGGGCCGAGGTGCTGCTTCCAGCTCCGGAGCAGGGTTGCCACGGAAACCGATCCTGTTGAGTTTTTCCCGATCTCCAGAGCCAGCCCGTGGCACCAGAGCTCCCATCTGCAGTGTCCAGGGGGACCATCCCCCAAACCCAGTAGATTCACTGCCCCCGCTCACCCCACAAGCACAGCAGAGCCCCCCAGCCCTGAGTGTGAGCCCAGCCACGCCGCCCTCACGCTCTCAGCTTTCCAAGGCTTCCCAGAAAGCCACACAGGATACCCTGGGGGGATTTCTCATCCCACCTCCACTCCCTGCCTTCAAACCCCTCCTTGGCAGAATCCCCTTGGACAGCTGGGAAAGCTGCTCCATATCCTCCATCCAACATCGGGTGCTTGGGCAGCGGAGGAGGCCATGGACACCCTCTGGAAGGAGGGAGAGGGTCTGGGATGCGAGGGGAAGGGGGACGGGGGAAGGGAGGTGCGCTCAGCAGAGCAATCCCCGCCTCCCTCCCTCCCTCCCTGCATCCAGGCTGCCTCTCCATTATTCATCCCCCTTCAGGGGAACTACCTCATCCTAATAAAAATGTCACAAGGAATCCGCAAATACATCCGGACCCGGCTCAGGAGCTGCACGAGGCACGGGGAGCTCTGGTGCTCTCTGTGCTCCGGGGCTGCCGCCTCCTTCCCCCCGAGCTGGGGCAGACATTCCCTGCCAGCCCAGGCACGGAATGGTGCCCGCAGGGAGCTCGGGGGAGCCCTCAGGCAGCATCCTGGGTATCCGGGACCTGGATCTCTCAGCTCCCTGCATCCGAAACTCCCGTTTGGCTCTGCTGCATCCCAAAGGCTTTGCTGCCTTTTGTTCCTGTCCAAAGCCTGGGATGAGCCTCCCAAAGTGCCTGAACTCTGCTCTGCAAACCCAGCAGGGATGCACCGACCTGTCCCCATCAGCTGTGGCAGCACTGGGACATCCCAAATTCACTTCAGGGCTGCCCAGAGAAGCTGCGGCTGCTCCATCCCTGCAACTGTCCAAGGCCAGGCTGGATGGGGCTTGGAGCAGCCTGGGATAGGGGAAGCAGATTTAAAACGATGGAGCAGAACCCTTTAACGCCTTCCAGTGCCCAAAGGGGCTCCAGGAGAGCTGGAGAGGGACTGGGGACAAGGCATGGAGAAACAGGACACAGGGAATGGCTTCCCACTGCCAGAGGGCAGGGATGGATGGGATCTTGGGAAGGAATTGCACCCTGGGAGCCGTGCAGCACCATGGGGAGGGCACAGCATCACCGGAGGAGCAGCAGGGTGGGAATGGCACCCTGAGGGGGATGGACAGAAAACCTCGTATTCCCAAAAAATTAAGGATTTCTCTAAATCCCCTGATTTAGTCCATGGGGAAGCATTGCAGGTATTTCATAGAGAACTGGAAGGACAGCTCCTGTCCCTCCATCCCTTCTCCACAATCTCTGTCCATGTTTCTTGCAGTTCCTTCAGGCCCTGCAAGGCCACAGTGAGGTCACCCCAAAGCTTCTCCTCTCCAGGCTGAACAATCCCAGCTGTCGCAGCCTTTCCTCCCAGCAGAGCTGCTCCATCCCTCTG
This sequence comes from Oreocharis arfaki, assembly GCA_013398015.1. Lineage (NCBI taxonomy): Eukaryota > Metazoa > Chordata > Aves > Passeriformes > Paramythiidae > Oreocharis > Oreocharis arfaki. The sequence goes on along the minus strand of VZRR01000667.1, from coordinate 18,872 downwards.
CTCATCCTGGAGCCTCCTCTGGCCTGGCTCCAGCAGCTCCAGGTCCCTCCTGTGCTGGGCCCCAGGGCTGGGGCCGCTCTGCAGGTGGGGTCTCACCTCAGAGGGGCAGAATCAGCCCAGGGCACAGGGGGTTCTTGCTTTTAATCCCAGCTGGATCTTCCCAGCCTGGCTTCTTCCCTTGCCACGGATTTGCCTGCTGCAGTAAGAATTCCAGGATGCCCCCAGAATGGGATGGCAGAGGAGAGGCAGCAGCAAGTGGGAGCTGGGCTGAGGTGGGAGAGGCAGGATAGGGAGCCAGGCTGAGGTGGGAGGGGTGAACTGGGGAGCCAGGATAGGGTGGGAGAGGTGGGGTTGGGAGTCAGGGTGAGGTGGGTGAGGCAGGATGGGGAACTGGGTTGAGTTGGGATAAGGAGCCAGACTGAAATATGAGGGGTGGGATGGAAAAGCAGGCCGAGGTGGAAAAGGTGGGATGGGGAGCCAGGATGAGCTGGGATGAGCTGGGAGAGGTGGGATGAGGAGTCAGGATGAAATGGGGGAGGTGGAATGGAGAGCCAGGCTGAGGTGGGAGAGGAGGGATGGGGAACTGGGCTGAGGTGGGATGAGGAGCCAGAGTGGAATGGGAGAGGTGGGATGGGGAAGCAGGATGAGGTGGAAGAGGCAGGATGGGTGGCATGCAGCCTCAGGGATGCAACAACCCCTCCCAGCAGGCTCCAAGTGCTTCCAGAGGCAGGCAGAGCTGCTGGATCGGGGCGCAGCTGTCAGGAAGCAGAGGCACCTTGGTGCTGCCACGGCCGGGATGCTCCCGAACATCCCAACATCCCAGCTGAGCCCAGCCCTCGCTGCCGCTGCCGAGCCCGGCTGTGCCCGGGGTTCGTCGCTATGGAAATCACATTCCCTGTAGCAGCCTTCCAGGATAATCAGTATTAAAGGGAAACTATTTTCTAGTTCATTAGAGGAAAGCTGCGTCCCCGTGGCTGCTGCTGGCGGCACCTCCTTCCCTTCGGGAGGAATGAGCTCCGACATAGAGACATCCAGGCTCCGAACGTCACCGGGGGAATGGGACAGGGAAGGGCCCTGTCTCCAAGGGCTGCCCATCCTCCTGCTCCCCTGCCATCCTCCAGGAGCGTTTCGGGGTTCCCTTGGATCATCCCTCACCCCACAGGCTCCGGAATCCTTCCCTTGCTGGTACGCCCAGCTCTGAGCCCTTGTCCTGGCGTTATCCCTGGATTCTCTGCTGCTTGAGAGCCTCCCTGGGAGCCGGGCTCTCCTCATGCCAGCGCCTCTGCCAGAGCCGTTTCCTCTCAGCAGGATGCTCGGAGCTCCCCTCGGGGCTGGGACTATGATCCCCATCTCCCAGACAAAAAGCAGGGTGTGGATTAGGCCTGATTCCCTTCCAGGGACCTCTCCAGGGATTTTTCACCCCATTTTTCCCTTGGGTTTTCCTTGGCCACAACATCCCTGTGTTCATCTCATCAGTTCCTTCCTTCCCTCCTTCCTTCCCTCCTTCCTTCCTTCCTTCCTTCCTTCCTTCCTTCCTTCCTTCCTTCCCTCCTTCCTTCCCTCCCTCCTTCCTTCCCTCCCTCCTTCCCTCCCTCCTTCCTTCCCCTGGAATCTTCACTCTGGCTCCCAGGAAACCTTCCCTGTGCAAGAAAAGGAAGTGGCACGAGGGGCCCTCAGCCCAGCCCAGGGACTGGAATTTCAGGTTGATTTTCCACTTCCCCATGACAACAGGGGGTGTCTGGGGAGTGAACTGCCAGCAAACCCCAGGAATTTTCACCATTTGGGGTTAACAGTGGATCCAAGGCGCCACTCCCAGACCAAATTCCAGCAGAGGATGTTAAAAGAGCCTCACCCAAGCTCAGGATGGATGGAGAATCCCAGCACAAGAAGGATCCTCCAGCTGCCTTTGGGTGGCCCCAGGACCGGGATTGCCATGAAGGACAATGCACAGGAGCTCCTGGGAGGCTGAATTGAGACTTCTTCCCTAAAATCTGGAGTGCTGGAGATCCCATCAGGAGAGGGCAGGCTGGGCTGTCCCTGGGTGGGGCCAGGGCAGTCACCTCCGAGGGGATGGGGCTGAATGCCTGAAGGATGATTGCACCAGCTCCAGGAGCACAATCCCAGCTCATCCCCAGCACCTGGGGACACAGCTGGGCTTTGTGGGATCTGGGGAGCAGCCGCGGTGTCCCGGCCCTGCAGCTGCATCCTGGCCCTCTGCCATCCACAGGATTCCAAAGCTCCTGTGGGCACAGCTCCATGCCAGGCACCCTGCAGGGAGCCTCCTTCCCTCATCAGCCAGCCCCTCATCTTCCATGCAGCCAGGCCTGAACACGGAGAAGATTCCCAGCTCATCACCAGCACGGAGAGCAGGGGCAGCAGGACACGGATGCAGGATTAGGAGCGGCATTTTTGGGGAATGCTTTCGGTGCCAATCCATTAGGAACGGCTGCCCTGCCAGGGACAAACTGAAGGCACGGAGGGATTTGGACTCCTTCTGGTGGCATCCCAGTGGGAAGAGGCAAGGAAAAACCTGGGCATGGAGCAGGAAAAGGATGGATGTGTGCAGTGTGGCCTCCCCTGCGTGCGCTGGGAATGGCTTCAGAGCAAGGAAGGGATCACGGAGCTGCTGTCCACGGGAAGGTGGAGCTCTGTCAGGATAAAAGGGAGATTGGAGAGAGCTGGGATGAACATCCCAGCAAAAAAACCCCAATTCTGTGGGAAGAAGCACCAAAACCCCCATCCGTGGTAGGTCCTTCCCAGCAGCTGCAAGCGTGGAAAGGCTCTGGCCGGAGCCAGGATGAACCCCAGGCCTGCAGGGGCTGCCAAGGCTTGGCCTTTTCCAGCTTCCTCCTCTCTGGCTCGTGGCTTCGGCCAGGGGATTGCCTGGCAAAGAGGCCGGGCTGGCGGATGATCCCGTAATCAGTGGGATAAGCCGAGCCCAAAGCCCCGCTCCCACTCGCCTCGTAATTGCTTTTGTTCCCGGCCCACCGGGGCAGAGCTGGGCCGGGCACTCTGGTGCCCTTTTTAAGGATTCAGCCTGAATTTCCAGCCAGGCTGTGCAGATGAGGATGAGCTCCGATGAAGTGTTTATCCCTCCTCCCCGGAAGCAGCTGGGATCGCTCCACAGGTGCCAGGAGAAGCTTGGAGAACATCCCGGGGAGCGGCAGCCGGGCTGCCTCTGCTCTCAGGGAGAAAACTCTGCCGTCAATCACAGGGAAGCTTTCTTCCAGCTGTTCCCATCCTCACACAGAGCCCAGAGGTGTTTTGACATGTGTGATCCCAGGAAGGGGCGGGGGTGTGGAAGGATGGGACAAACCTGCTGCGGTTGGAGCCCGCGGATGGAGCTGGAGTGACGCTGGTGGTGGCAGCGGGGCTGTCACTGCCCAGGCAGAGCCACCTCGGACCCACCCTGAGCGCTGCCACAGCGAGAGAAATGCTCTGGTCCATGTGGATACTCAGCCACGCCCGGCTTGTGGGCCAGGCCTAACAAATCCCAGGATTACTGGGCTGGAAAAGCCCTCCAGGATCATCGAGTCCAAGCTGTGCCCCATCCTTGTCCCCAGCCCAGAGCTCTGAGTGCCACCTCCAGCCCTTCCTTGGACACTTCCAGGGATGGAGACTCCAAACCTCCCTGGGCAGCCCCTGCCAAGGCCTGAGCACCCTTTCCATGGAGAAATTCCTGCTGCTGTCCAGCCTGAGCCTCCCCTGGCCCAGCCTGAGGCCGTTCCCTCTCCTCCTGTCCCTGTTCCCTGGCAGCAGAGCCCGATCCCCCCCGGCTGCCCCCTCCTGTCAGGGAGTTGTGCAGAGCCACAAGGGCCCCCCTGAGCCTCCTTTTCTCCAGGCTGAGCCCCTTTCCAGCTCCCTCAGCCGCTCCTGGGGCTCCAGCCCCTTCCCAGCTCCGTTCCCTGCCCTGGACATGCTCCAGCCCCTCCATGGCTCTCTGGCCATGAGAGCCCAGAACTGGACACAGCCCTTGAGGCGCCCCAGCAGGGCCAGCACAGGGGACGGGCACCAAACGGGTCCAGAGGGAACTTGGAAGATGGGAAGAAAGAGCAGCCTGAAGCCCTCTCAGGAGGCAGAGCTGAGATCCCCTGGAAGTTGGGATAAACAGCTGGAGAAAATGGAAAACAGGGGCCAAAAGCAGCTCAGAAGCAGCTTCTGCGCTGACAGTAGCAGGGCTTGAAGGCTTGAAGCACTTGAGGGCTGAACGCTCCTTGGGAAGAGGGGGCCGATCCTGAAGGGCCACTGAAGGAAAGCGAGGAGTGCTCCACTCCACATCCGAGTGCTGCTCCTGAGAGGGAGCTGCCGACGGGAGCGCGGAGCCAGGTGAATCTGTCACGGAACCTGCAGCTCATCAAGGGCTGAAGAGGCAATTCTGTGGTTAGGGGTGAGAGCTGCAGACCTGACTGTGATCCAGAACAGACGTTTGGGCCGGGGCTGGCAGGAAGGGCCTCAGTGAACCCTCTCCACAGCAATTACCCACTGCTCATCCAAGGAAACCACTCCGGCTGCTCTGAAGGTTACGGAGCAGCGGCACGGCTTTGGCGTGGCAGGCACGGCAGAGAATTCCCAGTGGCACAAGAGGGATGGGAGGAACACCGGGAAAAGTCCCAGGCAGAGATGAACAGGGAAGGAATGCAGAGAAGAGACAAACCCTCAGCACAGCCCCTGGCTTTGCTGGTGCCTCCTGGAGAGGAGAGGGGATGGAAGGCCAGGAATTGTCAGGAATTGTCAGGAATTCTTGGGAATTTTCAGGAGAGAAGGACAGGGCTGCTGAGGGGGATGAGAACACCCAGGTGAAAGCAGGGCGGGGTTAAATGGATGTGTGCTGGGTGTGATGCTTAGAAAGGATGGTGCCGAGGTGAAGGTCACCCGTGAGCAGCAGGAGCTCTCCAGCCCACCCAACCCTCACTCTGCTGGCACTGTCTCCATGCAGGATCGTCCTCTGCATCCCAAACCATTCCCTGGGAACGGGACAGGCTGCTGTGCCCTTGAGTGATGGCTGCCCAGCCATCTCCAGCGCAGCTTAATTTGATAAGAACCCTGAGCCACTTTAAACACTTCAATCATGGCACCTCTTAATCATCTCCTCGCCGAACAAAATAATCCCACTTTGCCTAATCTCCCCTCCCGTAGAAATCCTGTCACTCCTTCATTGTCTCAATGACTTTCTGGGGCTCTGTCTCCGACACAAAAATATCTGGCTTCCCAGGAAGCCACAAAAACAGGACACTGCTCCCTGCGGGGTCCCAGCAGCCCCCCGGCACCGGGTGTGGCACCTCGGGGGGCACCTTGGGAAGGGACAGCACCTTCCCCGCAGCCGTGGAGTGAATCACGGAGTCACCTGGAGCCAGTGGTCTGCACGAGGTCCTCAGTGATGCCCGCCCTGGGGTGCGTCTCCTGCATCCTCAGTGTCCCAGGAATGTGGGATGGGGATGGTTGGGAAGAGTTGGAGAAGCTGGTTTGGTTTTGGGGTTTGGTTTTTGGGGTTTGGTTTTGGGGTTTTTGTGGTGCTGGGCCTGCAGGCCAGAGCGAGCTGAGGTCAGGGGACCGGCAGTGACAGGATGGGACATCACAGCTGGACAGAGGGACAGGGGTGCTGCAGATCCCAATAAAACCTCATTTCCATGGAGATCTTCCCACGAGGGCCCAGCAAATCCTGTTCCTTCCCTGTGTGACCCAAGAAGTGCCCTGCACAGCCAACACTGGCACCTGGATTCCTGCCCTCGGAGAAGCTGAGGCAGAAGATTCCAAATCAAGGACTGTCAGGATGTCCTGGCTGTGCTCCCAATTTTTCTCTGCAGCTGTGACAGACAACAATAGAATTATAAATTAAAAACAAATCAATATGAGATTTTTCCTCATCTGCTCTGTCACCAGGATGCAGGGTTGGAGGAGGAACAGCAAACATCTCCCCCGGAGTCTATGGGAGCTGACACAGGTGTTGTTCCATCACAAGGATTTTGCCTGGAGAAGGGATAGAGGTGAATCCACATGCAGGAAATCTGTAACTGCGAGCCTGTACCAACTCTGCAGGACCAAAATATTTGGTTTTTAGGAATTTAAAAGGTGCTAGGAATGGTGTTGGCCACTCCACTCCCTCACAAGCAATGTGCAGGGAAGGGCAGCTGCTGCTTTTTGGTTGGATCCCGTCTCACAACTCCTTGTGCCGAAAGGAGACAAACACGACGTGTCCGGATTTTGGGAAGCACTGGAGGAAAAGCAGCTGCTGTTTGGGTGGGAAATGCTGCCTCCAGGTCGGGGTGGAGCAGCCGATGTCCCCCACCCAACCCTGTGTCCCTGGTGTGGTGTTGTCACTCTCAGCCAGGATTTTGTGCCGCCACCGAGCTCCAATAATGAATGGGTGCCTTTCAGGGGAGTTCATTGATTTGGGAGAGACAGAATCTCATAGCCCTGATGGATGTCTGGAACTGCCAGAGGCACTGCAGCCTGCTGGGGGAGGCTGTGATTCCCTGCAGATTTATTTTCCTGGCGCTCCGGAGTGGGAGCGGATCGTGTGCCCCAGCTCCCGTCGCACCCCTGGCCTCACACACCCCATTCCAGAGGCGGGGAGGGAAAACCCAGCCATTTTCCATATTAAATATGAGTGGATGCACAGCTGGGTCCTTTAGGGGGGGTGAGGGATTGTGATGTATTCCCACTCCTCAGCCAAGGGGTTCTCCAGCAAAGGGGAATTCAACTGAAATATCACACAAATTATGGCTCGATCCTGATGGCGATGGGGTGGCCAGACCACTGGTGGGGTTATCAGACCACTGATGGGGTGGTCAGACCACTCTGGGGTGGTCAGACCATGGATGGGATGGTCAGATCATTGCTGAGGTGCTCAGTCCCCTGGCAGGGTGGTCACCTCTGATGGGGTCATCAGACACCAGGAGAACCCCAAGGGAAGTGTGGAGGATCCAAGGGTGAGCCAGGCCGGGGCTGAGGGTTCCTGGCAGGTTCTCAGGAGCAGGAGGAGGATTCTCCTCTCTCAGAGGGCTCCTGCCCGGTGTCCTGCTGGGCCACCACTGCTGTGGCCACACGGACCAAGGGTCACCCCTGGGCAGTGCCCAGCACAGGGACTGAAGCGAGGACACCATGTCCTCCCTCTGTGCTCTCCCTTATTTATTTTCCTGCTCGGAAATGAATATTTGATAACTTTGCAGGGACCGAGGCCTCTGTTTGGGGCCCTGATGATTTATTTATCCGCCCATTTATTCTGCTGCAGCGCTGCTGCAGAGGACGGAGGCGTCCTGAGGCACCAGCACGGGCACAGATGTGCCACGTGGGGACTTCCAGAGCATCCCTGAGCTCCTTCTGCTCCCAGACGGAACGAGAAAAGCAGCTGCAAACAGCTGGGCAAGGCCTGATGGGGCAGTTGCTGGAGAAGATGCTCTTGCTGGAGCTCTGAATCCCCAATCGAGGTGTGAAAGGGAACAGAGAGAGAGAAATTGTGTAAAAATCGGCAGGAAGTGGGAGGAAAACGATGATGATTTGCTGAGGAGATGGGACACGCTGGAGACAAGTGCCGTGTGCTTCCCGAGGGCACCTCCTGCAGTCCGGGTGCCCGACAGCCCCCGGGTTTGGAAAGCTGCTGGGATTCGCTGCCAGTGGGACACCTGGAAAGGCTGAGCCCCCAGGAATAATCCCAGCTGTGGGCTCTCCTCGGAGCCAGAGGAGGCTCATCCGTGTGCACAGCCTGCTCCAGGACAGGGAGAATCCTCCAGGACGTGGAGAATCCCTCCAGGATAGGGAGAATCCTCCAGGACGTGGAGCAGCCCTCCAGGACATGGAGAATCCCTCCAGGACAGACATGGAGAAGCCTCCAGGACAGACATGGAGAAGCCTCCAGGACAGAGAGAATCCCTCCAGGACATGGAGAATCCTCCAGGACTTGGAGAAGCCTCCAGGACAGACATGGAGGAGCCTCCAGGACAGGGAGAATCACCCCCGGAAATGGAGAAGCCTCCAGGACAGACAGGGATCCGCTGCCCGGGGCACATCGAGGAGGAGAGGGAAGGTATCTGGAGGGCGGTGCTGATCCCGTGCCCTGGAGGGAAGCAATTTCTCCCGAATTTCCACCTTTTGTTCGCCTGCTGAATGCCCCCTGATTTCTTTGGAGCGGGAACACGCATCGCAGCCTCCCGGCGCAGCTCTTTGCTATTCATGGCCTCTCATCCCGCTCCTCGGGAGCCTTCCACAGTGATTGGAGAGGGAGGGAGGGATGAGCCGTGCATGCCAAGCAGCAGGGACCACATCGGGAGCCGGGATCCTGACCTGCAGTCCTCGGTGATGAGGCGGATGAGCCGCTTGGGATGCCAAACCTCTCCACGCCATCCTTGGGTTTCTCTGGATGCTGCTCCTGGCAGCCCGAAAACTGAGGTGATGCTGCAAGCAGCAGCTCGGAACTGGGCTGCAGGTCTGCTTTGGGGCTTGGATTGGGGTGGGGAAGGGGATTTTAGAGGCAGAGAGTTCTGGAATCACGGAATGGTTTGGGTTGGAAGGGAACTCCGAGCTTCCACCATCCCAGGTTGCTCCAAGCCCTGTCCAACTTTTCCTTGGACACTTCCAGGAAGCCACGGCTCCTCTGAGCACTCTGTGCCAGGTCTCCCCACACTCACTGGGAAGAATTCCTTCCCAAAATCCCATCTAAACATGATCTCTTTCAGTTCGAAGCCATTCCCTTGGAAAACTCCCTCTCCATCTTTCCAGCAGCGGCAGGGCCAGCACAGATAATGCTGCTCTCTGCTAGGGGATGGACAGGGACACGCCTGATTCCTTGGATTTAATGATAAAAAACTGTATTAGGAGTGGAACAGCCCTGCTTGGGAGCCAGACTGGCTTTGTGTGGGACAGCATTCCCAGCATTCCCGCGGGAAGCGCCTCTGGAATGCCGTAATTACCCTGCTGCAACTTCTCGCCTTTCATTACTTGGGCTCTGTGATCTCTCGGGATTTTGTCACAACGAGGCCTGAAAGGAGATTTAGGGAGGCTCTTTCAGCAGCTCTGGGCAGCAGCAAATTCCCATTGTCGTCAATTGGATGCATCCCCGGGAAGGAGGGGGTCCATCCTGCCCAAACGCGCCGCATTTCCCACCGGAATGCAGAGCAGGCTCCTGACCCCGAGCAATCAAAGGGATTCCTGATCAATGGTACCTCCAGTAACAAACCTGCCATTGTGGGTGGGATATTCCAGGTGTCTCGTGCCCTCGCTGCCGAACAATGCAGAGACTTCAAAGTTCCCGTGGCGCGAGCTCCCGAAAATCGGGCTGGAATTGAAGTCGGGAATGAAATGAGATAAGCGGTGGTCATTTCCTTTAACTGCTCTTCATTACCGAGGCTTTTCCCTTTGTCTGACGCTGTTTTTATGGGGCTGTGTCCATGAAAAGCTGCGCTTCCAGGAAAATGAGGGGCGTTGATGCCGTTAAGGGGCTGTGGGGAGTGAAGCTGCCTTGGCAGAGTGCTCTGTTCAACAGGTACGGCTAAAACGGGAGAGGCAGCAGAATTCCCAGGATTTCACAGGCTTGGAGAGACTCTCGGGTAGGGAAAACAGCTGGTTTGGAGTGGTGTTGCTGCCCTGCTTCTGGGGGTGTGGATAAATCCAACATCCGAGGCTGCCCAGGGGAAGGGCGAAGCCTCCTCACAAGCAAAAATAACCCCAAAAGTTGTTAAATCGTGAAACAATTGTACAAGCAGAGACTGAATAACCAATTAATTCCATCTCAATGGAGGGTTTTAATTGATTACTGCACGGTGTGGCTGCAGTTTAGGTGGCAACAGCACATGGCCTTCATATTTTTAATTGGAATTACTCCTGGAATGCACCCTCAGCTCTGACTGTGCCCGGGCACGTTGCTCTGGAATGTTCCTTTTTCCTCAGGGAGAGATTCTCCCGATGCTCAGCACCCTCATCATTGTCCCTGCAGCTGGAATGGTTTTCAGACAGGGAAGATGATTTTCCTGAGGAGTGGCAGGAGGAGGCCAGGACAGCACGTCCCCACTGCTTCAGTGCGTGAGAATCAAACATTTGGGGCACATTTAGGTTTAGGGGGAAAAAAGAGAATTGTTTGGTTGTGTATCGTTGTTATCGTTATCTGTTGGAATTGACAGGAATTTCAGAGTATCAGGAACCAAAACATCCCAGCAGCAAAGCTCTGCTCAGGTTTTGGAGCTCTGTGTCATTCCATGAGGGAGAGGGAGGAGTTGCTTAAAAATGGGAATGATGTCCCTCACGTGGGGTTTCCTGTGTCCTCACAGCTTCCAGGCTGTGTAATTCCCTGTGGGAGAGGAAGAGTTTGGTTTAAAATGGGAATGATTTCCCTCACGTGGGGTCTCTTGTCCCCTCTCAACTTCCAGGCTGTGTCATTCCATGTCATCCCCTCCCCCCTTGTGTGACACAGGTGACATTCCAGATGCTGGCTGTGAGATCCTTCCCCGCCTCCCAGCTCCTTGGGATGGGGCAGGTGCCACTTTTTGGGATATCCCTGATGTGCTAAAAGTGGTGCTGATTTGTGTGTCCATCCTGTGCCACCTCTGGGAGTCACTGGGCATTGGATTTATTCCTTGATTCTGATTTATTCCTTGCCTTTTGCCTGGGAATTTGATGGCTCCAGTCCCTGTCTTGATTTTCAGGGAATTCCCAGAGTCACAGACTGGTTTGTGTGGGAAGGGACCTGAAAGCTCATCCGTGAGCCACGGGCAGGGACACCTCCCACTATCCCAGGCTGCTCCAGCCTGGCCTTGGACACTTCCAGGGATGGGGCATTTCCTGCTTTTCCTTCTCCAGTGGCTTCACCCAGCCCTTGTTTTAATCCGGTCTCATCCAAGGCTGGGCTTTTATTCCAGGGAAAACCACGGAGATGTCCTGAGGTCTTGGACCTGCTCATCCAGGGCCATCTCATCCCATCCCATTCCTGTGTTCCTCTTCTGCCACTCCCTGCACACCCCAGAATTCCCACTCAATCACCAGATTCCGCACATTTCCTACTAAAATATCCACACTTTGGAACAATTTTGTGCTGGGATTCCCATCATTCGCATGGGGTTTCCCAGGGATTTATCAGCAGCTGGCAGGACACACAGGGATGATCACTGGCCATCCAAGCGATCCCAAACTTCCTCTGGTTTTCCTGCTGCCTTCCAGGACGTGGCTGCCGTGCCTGCCTCCCATTCCTGCCGTGCCAGGCTCCCATTCCTGCCGGCAGGCAGAGCTTGGGAATGTCACAGTCAGGAGAAGCAGCATCCCAAGGCAGCTGGGAGGGCTCGGGGCAGACACGGTGCTAATGGCTCTGGAACGCCAGGAGATTCCACTTAGGGAATGGGAAGGGCTGGAAGTGGGTCACGGAGCCGCACAGCCTCGCTGCCATCCCTGGTGGGAATCCCTGGAATGCCGCGTTCCCGCTCATCCTTGCGGCCTGGCTGATCCCGAGGCGCTCCGGCACCGCAGCTTTCCCGGGACACCGAGAGCTGGACAGGACACGTGGGGAGCAGAGGTGGCCCCCTTAATTACTCTGGACTAGGCTCAGTGGCCTCAGAGAGGGGTTGGGAGAGGCGATTTCATGCACTCGCTGTGTGTCCTACATAGCGCCTTGCTGGGAGGGGAAAGGAGCAGCTGGAAAACTCTTGGAAACAGCTTGTTCCCTTTGGAATGTTTCGGCGGGGCTCAGGGCTGCGCGGCGAGGTCGGCTGAGTTTGTGTTGGGCCTCTCGTTTAATCCAGGCTCAATCCCTGCCCCGGGATAAACCAGGAGCTCTCCCGGGGCAGGGGGTGTCCAGCAGAGGGGCTGGCTGAGTTTTCCAGTTGATTCCCACACATGAATTCCCTGCGATTGAGGAGGAGATGCCCTGACAGGGAGAGCGAACTCAGGGGAGCAGGACAGGCTTTAATCCCCATTAAATCCATTTAGGCCCAGTTGTCATCAATGCACTCATCAACCCCTCGGGTGCAGGACTCAAAGGGATAATGAGGGAGTTTGGGAATTAAATTGGGAGCGGCTGGTGACTCCCTCGAGGCCCTGCAGGGAGACCTGGATAAATCGGAGGACTGGGAAGCACCAAAGGTGTGGAGCTTGACAAGGGCAAGGGATGGATTCTGTGGCTGGGGTACAGCAGCCCTGGATGTATGGACAGACTGGGAATGAGAGGCTGGAAAACAGCTGTGGAAAGGAATCTGGGGAGACTGATCCATGTCAAGCTGGATGAGTCAGCAGGGACAGGGAGCCAGCAGGGACATCCCTGTCGTGGGGGATCAGCCCAGGGAGGGATTGTCCTGCTCTGCTCGGCACTGGGGTGGCCTCATCTTGAATTCTGAGACAGCTTTGGGTGCCTCAATATCAGAGAGATCCAAAGCTGTCCCAGAGTGTCCCAAGGAGGGAGCGGGGGCTGGGGAAGGGTCTGGAGGGGCCACCCGAGGAGCGGCTGAGGGCACTGGGCTGGTTCAGCTGCAGCAGAGGAGCCTGAGGGCAGAGCTCAGGGAAGGAGGGAATGGCTGGTTTGGGATGGAGATCAGAGAAAGGTTCTTCCCCAGAGGGTGCTGGGCACTGCCCAGGCTCCCCAGGGAATGGGCACGGCCCCGAGGCTGCCAGAGCTCCCAGGGATGCCCAGGCTGGGATTGTTGGGGTGTCTGTGCAGGGCCAGGGGCTGGACTCGTGACCCTTGTGGGTCCCTTCAACTCAGGATATTCCATGATTCCATGATTTATTCCATGAAACAGTGGGAGGAAATCCCTGTTCCATGAACCAAGTCCCCAGTTGGTTTCTAGGCGGGGTGGGAAGGATCCAGGTGCCTTCTAGGAAGAAAGGGACAGAGCTGGAGCTCCGGCAACAAAAGGTGTCACCCACACGAGGAGATTTGGGAATGTTTCAGCAAATCCAGGGTGCAGATGGGGGCTTAGGGAGCCAGATAAGCAGGACACAAGTCCCATCTGTAATTCATGTGACCGCCCTGTGTTCTGAGGGGCTGTTAGGATAGAAAAGTGTCAGGAGAGCATTACTGGCTATTGTATCAAATCCCAGCATCCGCACTTTTATCATGGATTAAAAAAAAATTAGAGGGAGCTCAGAGAAGAGCTGGAAGACTGAGAAAAGGTCTGGCAGACCTGCTGGGTGATGATAGGCTTAATGACTTCAATCTATTTAGCTCATCAGAGAGCAACTTGAGAGGTGACTTGATCATGGGCTCTAAGTACTTCCAGGGAGGAGATTTTTGATAGCAGAGGGTCCTTTAATCCAGCAGACAAAGCCAGGACTCCGTGCTGACAGGTGGAGCTGAAGGAAGAATAATTCCAGCGGCAGTTAAGCCAGCAGTGTTTCACAGGAAAGGTAATTAACTCCTGGAAGTGCTCACCTAGCATGTGCTGAATCCATCTCCAGGCGAGAGCTGGAGAGATTTGCTCCGCTCTGAACACAAGTTATGGGTTCAGTGCCCTCCATCCGTGTGGGAATGAGGGAAATCCTGTTCTCCCTGTCTGTACACAGGGTCCTGCCTGCTCCCACATGTGCAGGGTGAGGACCTGCCCTGCACTAACGGGGGCAGGACGGGGACCTCCTTCCTTCCCTGGGGGCACATTCTGGGGGTTTAATTCCGGGGCCGGGTGTCCCTCACACAGAGTTTCTCCAGCCTGGGGACTCAGCAGAGCTGTGTGGGGCTGAGTGGTTTTTACCCCGTGTTTTCAGCTCTTTATTCTGTCCCCAGCTCACCCTCCTGGGTGGAGGAAATGGTGGGTTTGGCATCAGGTCTGTTTGATGTCTCCTCTGGCCCCTCCTGACATTGTCTCCTGCTGCCCAAGGTGCATTTCTAACTCCGGCTGCCTCAGATGTTCATCTTTAGAGGAAAGCTCTGGAGGAAAACCAATCCCAGGGGGTCTCCAATGGCTTTGGGAAGAACATCCCAAAGAGCCTTTGGTCCTGGCAGGGCTCAGGGCTGGCTGGTCCTGCTCAGCCTCCTCTGGACACTCCCCCACACCTTGAAATCTGGGATTGATTTTCAAACCAGCTCCGAGCCTTCCTTCCCTCTGAGCTCCGTAGTGGCTGTGCCTCCTCTGGAGCTACCCTGAGTCTTTACTGGAGCTCGCTCCGGGCTGGCTCCATCTCCTCCTGCACCTGTGGGTGAAGCTTGGATCCTGTGATGGATCCCTGGGAACGCTGAGTCCAGATCTTGTGGGATCCTGGGGGTGAGGATACCCCTGTCCTGGCTCCCCTTCCCTTGGGAGCCGGTGAGCCCTGGCAGTGGGAACCCCTCTGTCGAGCAGGAATGTTGCTTTTCCAAGAGCCTTCCAGGTGTAGCTGCACTGCAGTGCTATTCCCGGGAATTGATCCCTTGGGAATGCCCGTGGTCAGCACATGAAGTGAGGCAGGGCTTCCTACGGAGCAAATCCCGGCTTCCTGGCTGGTTATCCTGGAGAAACACATCCGAGAGGGAAACTCCGCCTCAGCTGGAGCCTCGTGGGGCTGAGGAGGCCCGTGCTGGTGACAGCGGTGTCACCAGTGCCGGGGGAACTCCGGCAGGGACGGGCAGAGCCTTCGGGACAGCCAGAGGAGACCAAGCAGGATTCCCACGTCATCGCTCCCTGGGGACCTTCCATGTCACCGACGGGGCTTTGGGGGGGACACCTGGGCTGTGGTGGGGCCCTCAAAGGGGATGCAGGAGGGGTCAGAGCTGTGTTCTTCCATCCTTTGGCCGTATTCCTTATCCTCTACCCGTATTCCTCATCTTTTTGGCATGTTCCTTATCTTTTTGGCCATATTCCTCATCCTCTGGCCACACTCCTCATCCTTTGGCCATATTCCTCATCTTTTTGGCATATTCCTCATCCCCTGGCCGTATTCCTCATCTTTTTGGCATGTTCCTTATCTTTTTGGCCATATTCCTCATCCTCTGGCCACACTCCTCATCCTTTGGCCATATTCCTCATCTTTTTGGCATATTCCTCATCTCCTGGCCATATTCCTCATCTCGTGGCCATGCAGGACACCGTGAGGAGCCGCTCAGTTCCTGGGAACCCGGCAGCTCCTGCCCCATTCCCAGGGTGCTGCTCCCCTGTGCTGCTGCCCTGGGAAGGCAGGACCAGCACCCAGCAATTCCCCATCCCCAAAATCTCAACCAGGGCACAGCCAAACAGGGAATAAAACTGGGAGAATGGGAGCAAATGTAGTGCCCTGGTTTGGGGTTTTTTTTGTGTTTTCCTGAGCTTCCTGGAGCCCCCAAATCCCTGGAGCTCCTGGCAGCCAGGCTAGGAGGGAGGAAACCTGTGGGCCCCTCACCTGGGTGAAGCTGGAGATCCTTGGTGCATGGCAGCTCCTCGGGCACACATCCCTTCTTGTGTTTTCCTGGGAAAAAAACAGGAATATTTTAAGCGAGACAAGGAAAAAGCTGTTGTGAGACAAATTGCTGTTTTGCTGGATGAAGCCAGGGCTCCCCGGCTGAATTGTTCGCCCACCCAGCGGCCCCACGGAGCAAATCCTGGCAGGAAGGGCCGTGCAGACAGCTCTGCCTCCTGTGAGCTGCTCCCCAAGGCGAAAACAACAACGAAATTCCTCCAGGGCAGGGGGTTGAGACAGAGAATTCATTTCTGTGGTGCTCTCTGCAGGGATCCCACTCCAGCCCGGAATAATCTGAACCTGCAGAGCTCTGGTGCAGCAGAGGCGAGCCTGGGATAAGCACTGGGAATGCAGGAGGCTGTGCTGGGAGAGGCAATCGGGAAAGCTGGAAAAATCCTGCCTTTGCTGCTGCTGCTGCTTCCAGGGCAGCACCACAGCCCGGGATGGTTCGTGCTCAGGGGAGGGGGGAAGGGATTGATGCAGGAGGCTGCATTTACCCACGGAATCGTGGAAGGGGCTTCAAAGATAATTTTATTTTACCCTCAGCCATGGCAGGGACACCTCCCACTGTCCCAGGCTGCTCCAAGCCTCCTCCAACCTGGCCTGGAGCACTGCCAGGGATCCAGGGGCAGCCACAGCTGCTCTGGGCACCCTGTGCCAGGGCCTGCCCACCCTCCCAGGGAACAATTCCTTCCCAAGATCCCATCCATCCCTGCACTCTGGCAGTTTGAAGCCATTCCCTGTGTCCTGTCCCTCCATCCCCTGTAAATTGTCTCTCCATGTTTCCTGCAGCTCCTTCAGGCCCTGCAAGGCCACAGTGAGGTCACCCCAGAGCTTCTCCTCTCCAGGCTGAACAATCCCAGCTCTCCCAGCCTTTCCTCCCAGCAGAGCTGCTCCATCCCTTTGCTCATCCTGGTGCCTCCTCTGGCCTGGCTCCAGCAGCTCCAGGTCCTTCCTGTGCTGGGCCCCTGGGCTGGGGCAGCTCTGCAGGTGGGGTCTCACCTCAGAGGGGCAGAATCCCCCTTCCCCTGCTGTGGGATCTGCCCAGGGCACGGGGGGGTTTGGGAGACATCAAGTCATTCAGTCACACGGGCACCAGGCAGGGTTTGAGTGTTGGGAGCTGGTGAAAAGGTAAAAAAGGGGGGAAAAAAGCAGCCTGGGCTCATTGTGACACTGTAAATGAAAAGCCAGACAAAGTCTGCAGATTCATTCATCCGCATCACTCATGTTAAGCCTTAAAATGTTCCTGGTAGCCACTGGAAATCATTAAGGAAGTGACAGCTCCGTTCTCTGGAGGAGCAGGACTCAGAGTGGGGGCTACAGGAGATGCTTTAGCAAGAAAAATTCAACGAAGCAGCCTCTAAGTCAGTGATTTCTCTGACTTCATCTGCACATTAAAAATGCAAGTGAATGCCTTTTGGTGTTAGCTCTGCTCCTGGATATGAGATGGAGTCAATTCACAGCTCTTCAGTGGATAATACTTTTTGTTTCTCTCCGAGGCTGTTGAAACAGAATGGAAAATTAAAGCAATTTTTCCTGACAGCAATGCATAAACGTTGACCATGAAATGGCAAAGCAGACAAAAAACCCCCAAAACCAAAAGCAGGAACAGCTCGAGGAGTGTCTGAATTAGGCAGCAGCGAGTTCATTACAGCTCTCATTTGAATAGAGGCAGGAGATGATGCCCTCGCTGTAATGGAAATGCTCTTCAAGTCCGAGCCATCCATGGCCATTACAGCCTGGAGGGGATTGTTTGGGAAGGACGTGGGTGTTTGGGAAGGAGATTCATGTTTGGGAAGGAGGTGGGTGTTTGGGAAGGACGTGGGTGTTTGGGAGAAAGATGGATATTTGGGAAGGAGGTGGATGTCTGGGAAGGAGGTGGATGCAGTTCCGTTCCTGCTGGGGCACAGCGCTGCTCTCCCTGTTCCTCAGGTTCTCCCCAGGCCGTGGGGCTGGATGCAGCTGGGTCCTGCTTGCCTGTAAATCTCTGGGAATGTTCTGCTCTGGAGCACCTCAGACCTTTCCCTGCCGGTCCGAGGGGGCTCTGGGGTGCTCTGGGAGGGGTGATCCAAAATCCTGCTTGTCAGAGCTTCTGGAAGGGGTTTGGAGCATTTGAAAAGCTCGAGAGAAACTGAAATTCCGGCTAAAAAAGGGCTGCCCTTGGGAGAACACTGCTGTTGGCACCTTTCCTGTGCCAGCTCCCTGCACATCCCACGCAGGAGCTCTGAGGTGTTGCTGCTGACCCTGGGAGGGCTCTGGAAGCTGAGATGGGAGCACTGGATGCATTCCAAGTCTCTGCCAGCACTGGAAGGAGCTGCCCAGGGAGGTTTGGAGTGCCCATGGCTGGAGGCAGCACTCAGGGCTCTGGGCTGGGGACAAGGTGGGGACAAGGTGGGCACAGGGCACAGCTTGGACTCGATGGTGCTGGAGGGCTTTTCCAATGCCCGTAACTCTGGGATTCTGAGCTTGTCCTTTGTGGGCATCAAGTGTTTCCCACCTTTCCTTTCATCCCTCCCCAGTTCTCCCGCTGCTCCAGAGCTGGTGCGGAGGAAAACTGGGATGCTGTGCTCTGTGGGGAGGTCTGTGCTGGCCTGGTGCCACCGTCCCCACGGGACACCCTCCCCCAGCACCACCCCTGCCCCCTGCCTGCCGGGGATGCACCTTTGCCCCAAATTGGTGTCACGCATCCCTGCAAGGGGACGGGCTCTCCCAAATTCCCTCACAGGTCTCCACAAGTTTTTCCTTCCCCTTCAAGTGGGAATTAACGATTCCACGGTCTCAGAGGGCTTTCCCAGCCGAAATGGTCCCAAGATTTGCACCACTCTGCAGCAGCTCAGCCTCGCTGGGGTCACCTCACCTCGGCGACAGCCGCGTCCCGGGTGTCCCCTGGGGGAGCATCCTGGCGATCCCTGCGCCGCTTCCCTGAGCTCGGGAGGGCGCGGAGGGGCAGGAGGGAGCTCAGGGAGAGTCTCGGGGAAGCAGGGGTGCGGTGGCCAGGCTGCAGCCAAGGTTAGGTGTGCCGTGTGTCCCGGTGCCACTAGATGTCCTTGTGGGAAAGGCCTTGGCGCTGCCCGCGGGCACGAGCGGCAGCGCCGGGAATTCAGGGAATTGAGGGAATTGAGCCCGCAGCACCTCTGCCTCTCTGCCGCCCACCCCCGCTTTGGCTCTTCCGCAGCCAAATTAGCCACCGGAAGCACTCCTGGATGCGGGAAAAGCTCCGGGGAGCCACGGAAGGGCGCCTGGAATGCTGCAGCCCCGGGATGCTCCTGAGGATGCTCAAGGATGCTCCTTGTCCCTACAAATCCCAAGCTTTAGGAAAGGCTGGGCAGCTCGGAGAGGAGCTGAGTGGGAGGCGAGGCGGTGCCAGCCTGGGCTGGGAGGGCTTCCCATGGCTCAGATCCCATTGCAGAGCTCCTGGAGAGCCCCGAAATGCGGGAATCAGCGAGTGAACCCAGTGTCCGGGCGCTTTTTGGTCGGATTTGCACCACGTTTTGTTGGGACTTCGCTGTGGCTGCACTCCTGCTGTGCCACCCTCGCTGTCCCTGTGCCAGCCC
>VZRR01000666.1:7503-21522 GCA_013398015.1 Oreocharis arfaki | reverse complement strand
GTCTTTCAAACCAAGACACCCAGCCACCGGGAGTTTGCTTGTGGGCCAGCTGGTGTGGGAAAGCACTGACAGAAAAATGCTCCAGGCTATGAAAATTGTTTCCCTAACACATTGAGAAAACAGGCTTTCCTGGATCACAAAGGAAGGGGGCTGGTCAGGCACCAGCCATTGGCACATTTCCATGAGCACTCCTGGGAGCTGCCATGAACGTTCCCTCAGTGCACAGAAGGGATTCATTGCCGGCCCTGCAGACTCGTGATTGTACATGGCAAAGTGCTACAGCTCCCAGGAATGGGCAGAGCCTCAAGGGGATTATTCAGAATTTGTGACTGTCCTTTCTCAGAGCTCTTGGCTGCACTTGAATCCAGCTCCATATGTGTTGGAGATCTATGGTGTCCTGTTCCAAGCTTTGCCCCAGTTGAATTTTGGATATCTCACAGCCTCTCTTGCACCCCTGGTTCAGTGCCTGATCAATCTCAGCATGATTTTTTCTTCTCCTTCTGTCTAACGAGGATTTCCCCGGGTCCCACTTGTAGACTCTCACCTGCCCGCCGTGAACCTCTGGGAAGAGCTGCCCCATCCCCCTCCTGTCAGGCCATTGCAGATTATGACGAGATCTCAGCTTCACATTGTCATCTTCAGGCTGAACAGACCCAGCCCCCTCAGGCTCTCCATCCCTGACCATTTTGATGGCCAGACCCACTGGCCTTGCGCTGGGAACCAAGAGGGCAAGGATCCCTTTCCTTGCCACGCTGCCACCCTCACTAACACCTTTTTCAGGGGTTCAGTGTCCGTTTTATCCCTGACTTGTCCACCAGCAGCCCCAGCACCTTTTCCTGCAAATCTTTCCCTGGATCCAGCAGTGTCAGCTCCTGGTGTTCCTCCGAGGATTGTGCTTTTGTATTTATTGACCTTTGTAAGGCTCCCAGCAGCCCATTCCTGCAGCTGCCCAGGTCCCCATGGCCAGCAGCCCTGTCCTCAGGGTCCCCACCAAGCCCCCAAAGTGTGGGGAAGCTGCTCCAAAGTCTACGCTGCCAGGCTGAGTAGTTTTATTCTGAAACAGCTACAAGAATATTTCTCTGTTTCCATACAATTTAAAACAGAAATTAATAAGATCATTTTTAATTGAAATGGAGTCTGCATTCTGTGCTCCAAACTGCACAAATCAAAATTTCTGATGCCTGACCTGCTCATGTATCTAAATCTGCTTTCCCTCATTCAGATGAGAGCTGCTCACATTAATACATTATTCAGTGATTCAGCCCTTCTGTCCATGAGCCAAACCCATTTTTGCAAATGTATTCATTGCTCCCTCCTGTTTGTTGACTTGTTATGTGAAGGACATTCAGCCTGGCTGGAGGATTTGGGAACATTTTGCTTTGTTTGCCAAAGAGAGGGTGCAGAATTTTACCCAAGGCATGGATGAGACACTCGGAGCTCAGTCCCACCCTGACATGGACCTGTCAGGAAGGATTGAGCCCTGAGGAATTCCTGAGCTTGACCTCAGCCCTTGTTGTCCATGTGCTGGCAGGGCTAGACTGGAGAAAATCTTGGATTGTGTTTCCACTATACTAGCACCGGATTCCTTCATTTAGCTGTTGAAGTGTTTTACCCTTATCTGATTATCTTACAATGATATTTTAGAGACTTTTGAAATGCTCCTTTTAAAATTTTGGGTCAGGAAACACCCAGGATTTGCCCTCTCACAGAAAGATATGCAATAATGTGCAAAATGAAAATAATCACATTTCCTTGGAATGGAAATGTCCTTTCTGAGTCCTCTGGGACATGTACAGATCTGATACCCCTCGGGGTATCAGGGCAGGCCCCCATCCCGCAGGCTGGAGCCTCTCTCCCAAAGAACACCAGGATCCTACCTCTGGCAGCAAGTGATGTGCACACTCCCAGCCCCATCCACCTCACACAACCCCAATCAATATCCCCCATTAGAGAGCCACTGAAGTGGAAGTAATTTGGCCATGAGTTCTTGCTGGAGGTCTGCTCTCCTTCCTGCCTGGGGCTGCAAAGGCTCTCAGGGTGAAAGATTTACAGTATTTTGGAGAGACAGGGTTATCCTTCACGAGACAGGAACAGTGACAAGTTGGGTTGTTTCATCTTCATTCCCCTCCTGAAATCTCTCTTGATTCATTACACTTCGTCTTTCCCATTGCTGTAATGAAATATAAATGTTTATGTTGATATATAAAGATAGCAACATTGATTTTCCTTTCTGCAGGAGATTTTATTACTATCAAGCTTCCAAAGACTTCCTGAGGTCTTTTTAAAAATTTTATTGCAACACCTTTTCAAACTCGCAGCTTTTTCCTAATTGTGTTTTGTGCTGAGAGAAGCATGTGGAAGGACTGGGGAGGGATGCAGGTGAGCTCTCAGAGGGGCCCTTTCACTGCGTTAAGATGTTGAGATGCTCTGATTTCACCAAGACACTGCTCCGCAAATTCCACATTTGCAAAGACTGGAGATGAAATTATAAATATGAGACTGCAAGTAAAGTTATTTCAGATATATTATTGCTGCTTCTGGATTTTCATTTCATCTCCGATCCCTGGGGCTTTTAGAGGTTTACCAACGTTCTGACACTATTTGTATTCCTGTCTCAGTGTGGGATACCTGTGATGTGCTCATAGGAAGGGATGAGCAGGTGTGGGGAAAATGTTCAGGTGCCTTAAATACGATCAAAACCAGAGCCAGATTTAAAGTTTAGACAACATGTTTGTGTCTCTCTGTTAAACCAGAAGAGGAAATTCCAGCCTGGAAATCTCTGGGAGGACAGAAGGATTTGACATTTGCAGCTGAATTTTACACCTCGGTCACTTGAGGTTCCTTCTCCATCCTCACTCTGCCCTGTGGCACAGGGGAGAGCAGAGGCTGAGGCTGTGCTGGTGCAATATTTCCAATCCTAAAGATGCAAAAAGTACTGGAAACTTTAACAGTGCCTGTGCTGTTCCATACTAGGACACGGAAATCACCCTGAGGCTACCAGGACAATCTCCTGCACAGCTGCTCTGTTGTTCTAGTGCTAAGCTGGTCCCACAGCAAAGCCTGCCTTGTTAAGCTGCTTAGAGTTATTGATTACTGAGGCAGAATGTTAATTATTCTGGAATCCATGGAAAGGCTGCTTGTTTCCATTTTTTCCTAACTACCAGGGCTCCCCAATTAATATTGGCTTCGTTATGAATTCAGAAAAGATTCCCCATAACCACTGAAGGAAATGATTTTTCGGGTTTCAATGTGTTTCTGTTCAGCACAACTTCACCATTTCCTTGTTTGCCTCAAAAAAAAAAAAAAAAAGGATATACATGAAGCTGGAGCAGGTGTTCCTTCAGTGGTTTAAAGATCAGCTTCCCAACAGCGCCTGGATGCACATGTTCGTATAAGGCTGGATTCAAACAGCCTTATACAAACCTTAGTTTGTGGAATTCAGCCACTTCCCAAATGAACTTTCTGAAAAGATCCTGAATGAGCCTTCCCAATCCACTAGCACAGAATGTTAAATGTGCCTAGACATGGGACTAATGGCCAGACAAATTTCTTGGGAATCCTGTAATTCTTCCATGGCCCTACAGCAGGAATTCCACAAGTTTCTCCTAAAATCCTTTTGTTTTCCAAAAAATCACTCACTGGAAATGAAATCTCAGCAAGCCAGCAGACGTTTCTGATTATTTCTATTCAAGGGAAAGATGATTATTTTCTTTTTGCACATTATTGTTTATCTTTCTGTGAAAGGGCAAATCTTGGCCATTTCCTGACTCAGAATTTTTAAAGTAGCACTTCAAAACTGACTAAAATATTAGTATAAGATATTTAGACAAAGGGAAAATGTTTTAATGGTTAAATGAAGGATTCTGATGCTAAAAAAGGGGAAACACAATCCAAGGCTTTCTTCAGAGAGTCATTCAGTCTCTTTTCAGATGGTTGACTTGAGGATTTTCTTGCATCTTTTCTGATCTTTGAAATTTTTTTCCTACTTCTAACTTCAAAGCTGCTAGAAAATGTCCAAAGGAGGGACATGAGAATGGTGAAGAGGAAGCCCATGAGGAGCAGCTGAGGGCACTTGGTCAGCTGGAGAAGAGAACACTGAGGTCAGACCTCACTGCTCTGCTCTGTGACCAGGGACAGGACCCAGGGAATGGCTGGAGCTGTGCCAGGGGAGGGTCAGGCTGGGTATCAGGAAAAGGTTCTTCCCCAGAGGGTGCTGGGCACTGCCCAGGCTCCCCAGGGAATGGGCACAGCCCCGAGGCTGCCAGAGCTCCAGGAGTGTTTGGACACCGCTGCCAGGGATGCCCAGGGTGGAGTTGTTAGGGTGTCTGTGCAGGGCCAGGGGTTGGACTGGATGATCCTGTGGGTCCCTTCCAGCTCAGGATATTGCCTAATTCTGTGACGTCAATTGCCATGGTCTGGCAGCCCAGTTCCTTGGTCCTCCTTTCAGTTAACGAATATATTGAGTGTGAATCCTCACTTCACATATGCTCTGAACCCCAGTTGTTCAACTACAAGAGGCACAAGGAAGTGATGATGTGACCCTAAATCCTCCCACATGCTCAGGCTGAGTGGCTGCACTGCAGGACAGAAGAATGACCCTGAGCGGGAGCTTGAAAAATGTCAGGCATGAAGTCACAGAATCCCAGAATGGTTTGGGTTGGAACGGACCTTAAAGCTCATCTCATCCCACCCCAGCCATGGGCAGGGACATCTTCCACTAGCCCAGGGTGCTCCAAGCCCTGTCCAACCTGGCCTTGGACACTTCCAGGGATCCAGAGGTGGCCACAGCTTCTCTGGGCACCCTGTGCCAGGGCCTCCCCACCCTCATAGTAAAGAATTTAATGTGTTTATCTAATCTAAATTTCCCCTCTTTCAGTTTGATCCCATCCCCCCTTGTCCATCACTACAGTTGCTGAGGAAGAGTCGCTCTCCTGCTTCCCTGCAGCCCCTTCACACACTGGAAAGGTGCTGGGAGGTCTCCACACAACCTTCTCTCCTCCAGGCCTAGCAGCCCCAGCTGTCTCAGCCTGTCTCCAGAGAGGGGTGCACACCTGAGGGGGACTCTGAGCAGTTCCACACCTGCTGACAGGCAGGATTTTTAGTACTGGGGCTTTAGTGAGATAAATGCTGGTGTCTCTTGTCTATTTCCTCCCCCGAGACCCATTGGGGGAGGTGACAATCTCAAATTTCAACTCAAGAATGACACCTCCACCAGCCTAACCCTGTTCCTCACTTTGTTCTTCTTGTCTTCAGATGCATCTGAATCCTCAGGAAACTCCCTCAGCATTAAACTCTTTGTTAGCTGAATTAGCCTGGGAGGTGCTGGTAATTGAAGTATTCTTAGGGCTGCTTGTCATTCCCAATCACTCTGCCAGAGATGCTTTCACATACAGAATCCTGCAATTTCCCTGGCAGTGGGCTGGGCACAAACCCCTGCTAAGCTGAAATGTCTTTTTCTATGAAGTCAATTACTGTAGAAAATCCACCAATACAAAGGGAATAATGCAATTATTTTGGATTGATTCCTCAAAATCTTATGAATAGACGTGTGGGCAAGTTCGAGTTTGCTGAGGGAGTTTATAATAATAGCAGTCACATTCCCATTAGCTTTCATCCCAGGGGATTTCACAGCACTCTGCAAATCCTGAACTCACATCCCTAAAGAGAAGCCGTTGCCCATCGCCCACTTGCCTTTTGCTTGGGAAACGTGCATTTAATTCGCCCTTTCACCACGGCCTCACAGCACATTCCTCCACGAAAGAAGAAAGAACCATGCGTTCTTTCTGCAGGGGACTGGGAGGAGACACCCCACAAGGACCAGCAGGGACAAGGAAGGTGCAAAGCGAGGTGACAACCCGGGCCAGGGGAAGGTATCCCTGCCCATAGCAGGGGGTGGAATGAGATGGGCTCACCCAAATCCATTCTGGGATTCTCTAAATTTGAAAGAAGCCTATTTAGACCAAAATCAGCTCTTAGAGGGGAGGATCAATCCTATCTCCAGGCCAAAAATGGGAGACATGTCCCATGGCCAGCTTCTCTCCGTGGGCTTTAAGGGAACCTAAGAGGGAAGAACACGGACTTAGCCTCGAAGCTTTTCCCAACCTAAAGCTCCTCCCACTTTGCCGTGGAGTCCCAGCACAATTCTGAGCCGTGGGCACTTTGGATTTCAGAAGGGAAGCCAAGTGAGGATGATAACAGCAGCCACAGGGATGACAATGAGGCGGGAGCGTCTCCAGGAGGATGCAGCCCCTGCCAGCCAGCCAGGGAGGAAGGAAGCAGGGGACGGCAGCCAAGTGCAGAGGCACAGATGGCTGAAAACACAGCTCATTCCTGGGGGTCCACAGGGGCTCCTGCTGCGTTTATGAGAAACTTTATGTGCTCACTTTGCAAAGCTCCAGAGCCATCCAAAGGCGGGAGCTGTCCAGGGAAAGAGGAATGACAACAGCAGAGGCTCTCAGGGTTGGCGTTAGCCTTTCCTGCCCAGTGCAGCCTGGCCCTAGGAGAGATATCATGGCAAATCTAAATAAAGCTGAGGCATTCAAGTGAAACTGAGGCATTTATTCCCCCTGCAATAAATATCTCCTGGTCTGTAAGGAACATGGAATCATGGCTTTATTTGTTTTTCCTTCTGAGATGAGCTTCACCGTGAGTTTGCAGACCAGGAAAAGCAGCATCAGCATAGACAGGATTGTGCTGGAATAAATCCATTTCTTCATCTGGCATCTCCCACGTTTGTTTGGCATCGTGGTCTAATAGTTTTCAGGGTTTTTTTTTTTTAGAGTTGCAGTGAAATAAACCTGACCCTTCTTAATTTATATTCATCTCAGTTCATGCCATTTGAAGAAGAGTTTTCACTTTCTAAGCAGAGCAGATAATAATTAATAGACTGGATAATTGCACCATCAGGCCTGCCGTTTTGCAAGAATGGGGATGTGTTACTTTAATATTTTAAAACTTCCCAGCTTGTTCCAGACATAGGGGGATTTTATAACATTTACTGTGCCAGGCTGCTGAAGGACCAGGCTTAACTGAAGTTATTGTAATCATGCCATTGTTTTTTAAATGCCCTGAAAAAAAACAGACATTGTAAAGAAATATTGACAGCTGAAATAGATTCCAGGATGGGAACTGGGAAATTGCTCCATTAAAGCACGTGTGTATTACAACATTAGGCAATTACTAAATTAACAAATGGCAGAGGCTTCTCAGAGCCCTGCAAACGGAGCCCAGCAGGGAATGAGGAAGGGAAAGTCAGATGCTAATGCAGGCAGGAATCTGAATACCCCTCTCAATCACTGGCACATGGGAATTTCAGGGATTAAAGGGATGCCTTGGTCTCCCAGCAGCAATAAAAGTGATGAATCACTTGCTAATGGGAATCTGTGCATTCCCCCACTCCCCCACTTTATAGTAAATTGTCCCCAAAAGGTGATTTCCCCGGTTTCCCCTGCAGCAGAGGAAAAATAGTGAGGAAAGAGAGGGGAAGCAAAGAAGGTGAAGCCACAAAACAGGATAACATGGGTCTTTGCCCAGGTATGAGTCTGGGAATGCTCACCTGGGACACAGGAAAGTCCAGGTCACCCCCCACACCTCTCCTGGAAGGGTCCCAACCACATCCTACACCTCCACAACAAACTGCTCCAAAGGGCAGCCTGGAATGACACTTGGCATCTTTATTCCTTGTAACACTCCCCTTGGTTAAGGGATTAAATTTCACTGGAGCAAAGACTGTAAGGCTGAGAAACCACGACATCTTGGAATTCGCCAAGAAGCACATCCCTGGCTGCAGGAGAGGGCTCAAAAGCTCCTGGGAAAGGGTGCTGGAAGAGCCTTATGGCAACTGGGACACAATTCCTATCACTGCTCTGGGCAGGAATGAGGTTGGGGAGGATTTTAACCCTGGGCCAAACCCTGTCCCCTCCAGGAAAGGGACTCTGCTCCTGCCTCTGGCATTTCCTCAGCTGTGAGGAGTTTTAGTCCTTGTTAATTCCAAGGGCAAAAGCTTGAGCTCATTAGCCTGGAGGTAAGAGCAGGAGCTTGGGAAGCAACTTTGCTTAGGGAACAGGGAATTGTTTACACAAAGCTTCATAGCACTGGAAAAGTGGGATTTACCATGAAGGAATCCAGGCCCTATCCTTGGACTGCCAGTGGCTAGAGCACTTTTCTGGGCACATGGCTGATCCCCTAAATCCTCTCAAGCAGCAAGAAAATTCAGATGACACCAACTTCTTGAGCAGTTTGTAACCCCAGGCCTCTATTTTCAGCATTTAAAGTTTTGCATTAAGTGGAAAACTGTGCATTGAGCCACATAAAGTATTTAAGGGTTGGATTTTTGGGAGAAGGACACTGAGTGTTGATTCAGTTCTCCAAAGTTCAACAGTTCCTTGAAAAAGTTTGGGTTTGGCTGTCACATGGAAAAAGAAATCAGTCATTCACACAATTTTAGCAATTATCACCCTTTTTAGATTTAATTTGTCAACCCTGGAGTTAAATTCAAACCCCAAAGAGTTGTTACATTTTTCTGGACTTTTTATTATTTACTAATTTCCAATTTGATAAAATACAAGTAAAATTCCTATTTTCTTGCAATTTTTTTTCCCACTGCTGGCAAGGTCTGGTCTGCACACATCTCCCCTGGACGGCAGCAGGGATTAAACACATCCTTTACCTGCAGGAACCATTGGGTTTCAAGAATTAAACAGGCAATGGGTGGTTCGAGGGTATTGTACCCACAGTCTGATTGCCAAACATCTCCAAAGCAGCTTGGAGAGAAAGGTGAACTTTGAGAAATGTTTCACTCAGGGAATAGTGCAAAAATAAATGTTAGACTGAGAATCATAGAACAAAATCATGGAATGTCCTAATTGGGAAGGGATCATCCAGTCCAACCTCTGGCCCTGCACAGACACCCCAACAACCCCACCCTGTGCATCCCTGGCAGCGGTGTCCAAATGCTCCTGGAGCTCTGGCAGCCTCGGGGCTATGCCCATTCCCTGGGGAGCCTGGGCAGTGCCCAGCACCCTCTGAGGGAAGAACCTTTTCCTGATACCCAGCCTGACCCTCCCCTGGCACAGCTCCATGTTATTAATATCTTACATCTATAATTAACTTATATCTTCTGATCTAAAGATGAGCCACAGCTTGGCTTAAAACTCAGAACTCTTTCACTCTCCCAGACAGGGACTGGGGATGAATTATTGTCGCAGTTGAGGCGGACACGCGACACACACTGAGTCCAGTGTGAAGTGCAGGCAAAAAGCGTTTATTCCAAAAGCCAGTGTCATATATACACTTTTGTATGTTTATCATTTGTGCTCATTGTCCATTGGTTACTTAACTACTACAACAGGTTCATTGGCTATTTTAACTACACTATACTATTATTAGCTATCTACAATACAGACATCCCAAGAATCCAAACAGAAGCCAGCTGCAGCTGCGTTTACTACCTACTCCCTTCATTGTTTTGAATTTCTTGCTTCTCTTGATTAAGTTTCTCACGGGTAGACATGGATTGTGCTGAGATCAATGTCAGACTCAGACTCAGACAGGCTTTCTGATCTGCTGTCAATCTCCACAAATTATCTGTGGAGAACTGCATGGAAAACAGAGACACTTTTGAGATTTAGGAGCCAAAGTCCTGTTTTGGTGGTGCTGTGGAAACTTGGGCATGCCAGGGGCTGGATTCCCAAAGGCATTTGGGGGTTTAGGGATGCAGATGGACTGGGGTTGGTCAGAGGTACAGCAGGCAGGAAAAAGGATGGTTTATAATCCAGATGTGGCAGGAAGAGCTCAGATCCAGGTCAGGGATCTCAGGCACAGAGAGCCGTGGGGAGGGGAGAGTGAGCAAAGGGCCGTGAGCCAGGTCAAAAGAGTCCACAAGTGACTTTAAAAATTATTTTCACTCACACAGCAGCACAATCCATAATTCCCAAGTGTTTACATCTCCACCCAAAGGTGAAGTAGAATCCACAGGCTGAAGATGTTTGAAAATTCCTGGTCTGGCCTGTTTGGAAGACTCAGACTCCAGCAAGAAGGGCAAAGCAACCCTAATGATCCTTCTCCCGAAAGAAATAATTTCTGCGTACAAAGAAAGTAGAAATTGAATTGGGCGTTATGAAAAATTCTCTGTGTAGCTCCAACTACAACCCAGATAATTCATTTAGGCTAAATATACAGCTGTAATTGAAAAATCCAAATAAGGGATGCATATGCATTGATCCATATGATTTAAATCAAGCTATAAAACATCAACATTATCCAGCAAAAGCTGCTGAGGAAACAGCAGCCAAGCAGAATATGAAATTCCAGGGAGACCATTGCACTGACTGGGAGGAAGACTTAATTGATTTTGACAAACAAACCTATTTGCTGTTTAATTGATTCCTACTCTAAATTCCCAGCACTTTCAGACTGAGCAGAGAGAAGCAGCAGAATAGTGATTACACAGAGCAAATTACAGCTGGCCAGGGCTGGAGCACTTCAGGTCCTGGTAATTCTCTATTTACCAAATCACTGCTGTGGATTTTCAGAGAAACACTAAAGTTTGCTCATTAAAGCACGCAAATCATCCAGAGTTACAGGAGGATTGAAAGAGCTGTCCAGGCCTCAGAAGGACCTGGGGGGAAGCAGCAACACCCTCATTTTATCTTGCAAGTGTCCCTGTTCTTCTGTACCTCTTTTAGGGCAGTGGGAGCTGTGTTTGCTGGGAAGGACGGAGTCACAAATTGTGCCAGTGCTGTAAAATCCTCTTGGAATCCCTTCTCAGCTTTGATAGATGATTGTGTCACTTCTCCAGGAGTTTCCACCACCTGACGGACCTCCAGGGTGTCTTCCCTGCTCCTGGAGAGAAGCTGCTCAGCAGTC
Organism: Oreocharis arfaki; assembly: GCA_013398015.1. Classification (NCBI taxonomy): domain Eukaryota; kingdom Metazoa; phylum Chordata; class Aves; order Passeriformes; family Paramythiidae; genus Oreocharis; species Oreocharis arfaki. The sequence goes on along the minus strand of VZRR01000666.1, from coordinate 10,656 downwards.
TCAGGGGTGGCAGCACATCTGGGTACAGCTGCGTGACCCCGAGTTACGCTGGAGTCCACAGGGCTGCTGCCCCTCTCACATCCCCAGTGCCTTCCCAGGGACTTCATGGGCAGCACTGAGCCTTTGCCTTCACATTAGGGATAGGGGGAGAATGATTTCCTTCCCACCTTAAAACAGAGAAGCAACCTCTGCAAGTCAGGCACTGCCTCACACAGAGGTCCCTTTAGACAGTGATGGTGCGAAGGTGCTCAGCAAAGTCATGGAAATGGGAAAAGGACCTCAGAAACTGCTCAGAACCTCAAAAATGGGAAAAGAGACAGAAATGGGAAAAGGATCTCAATTCTGCTCTCTACAGCTAATTGAAAGGAGATTGTGGCTAGGTGGGGGTCACCGTCTCCACCCAAGCAGCTACAACAGGACATGGGGAATGGCCTCAAGTTCTGCCAGGAGAGGTTCAGTCTGGAGATCTGGAAAAATTTCTTCATTGAAAGCCTTGGAACAGGCTGCTTGGGACAGTGGCAGAGTCACCATCCATGGAAGGTTCAAAAAGTAAAAAAAGAGCAGATTTCACAGCCTGCTTTAGGAGGCAGGATGGTGTTGGGTCAAAGGTTGGACTTGATGGTCTTTTCCAACCTTACTGATGCTGTGATTTCCAGGATCATAAGGAATGCACAGTTGAACACAGATTGTGCAGAGCTGCCAGCACAGCTCCCACAGCCCTGTTCCTGTGCTGGGGCTGTGCCAATTCCAGCTGTGACCAACAAGGATGCTCAGTTCCTCCTCTTGATGCCAGCCCTGGGAGCACAAACGAGCATGCCAAAGGTATCACCTCACTGGTTTTAAGCCCCTGTTTCCCCAGTGCCTCCCTAGCAGTGACCGATGGAGTCATATAAATCATTGAATAAATCATTGGCTTTGTTTCAAAATAATTAAAGAAAGGATGCTTGGAAGTGTTAAGAGGCAGGTTGGATCTAGGAAAATACTATCATTACCTGGTAGGAGGGGGCAGCCAGGTGGGGGTCAGGCTCTTCCCCCAGGGAACAGGACAAGAAGGCGCGGCCTAAAATTGCATTGGGGGAGGTTCAGATTGGATATTGGGAAAAACTCCCTCACGGAAAGGATTGTAAAGCATTGGAACAGGTTGTCCAGGGAAGCAGTGGAGTCACTATCCCTGGAAGTGTTCTACAAACGTGTGGGTGTGGCACTTGAGGACATGGGGTGAATGTGGTGAATGTGGCTGCTGGTTGGACTTCATGATCTCAAAGGTCTTTTCCAAACATAACAATTCTATGATTCTATGATTATTATCATCAATGTTTTAGGACAGATCTTACTCTTTCAGGACTTAGACACTTCTTCCACCTCTCCTGCTGAAAGAGACAGAGCACAACCACCTGAAGACCTCAACTCAAACCTCTGTCTAGAGCTGAGACTTGTCCACAAGCCACTAAAGTTTTCTGCAGCCTCCAGAAAACGCTGAAGCCTCCTCCAGCTCCGTCAGTTTGGGCATGTGTCTGACAAATGACAACTGTGCAGGTTGACTTTTTGCAAGCTCTCCTCTTAATAAAAGCTGAAGCCCTGGAAATCACTCATTCTCACCAGAGCCATGGCCTTAGGGACTGCATTAGTGACTGAATTCCTTGGTGCGTCCTTTCAGGAAGATCTGGCACACCTGGAGGCCTCTCTGGATTTTTTTTCCCCCCACAGATGCCCCACTTGCTGTGGGTACCTAACTAGAAATGGAGCCTCTAATCTGATCCAGGAGAGAAACAGCCTCAAAATTTCCTTCCTGCTTCCAACAGAGCAACTTCCTAAACCAAACAATCTCCAGTCAAAAGAGAAGGAGCAAAGAGAAGCAGGGCTTTGCTGTAAGATTCACCGAGGTGCACTTCCAGCTGAATTCTTCACAAATTCCAGAGAAAGCGGGATGGAAACTATGGTNACAAGCCACTAAAGTTTTCTGCAGCCTCCAGAAAACGCTGAAGCCTCCTCCAGCTCCGTCAGTTTGGGCATGTGTCTGACAAATGACAACTGTGCAGGTTGACTTTTTGCAAGCTCTCCTCTTAATAAAAGCTGAAGCCCTGGAAATCACTCATTCTCACCAGAGCCATGGCCTTAGGGACTGCATTAGTGACTGAATTCCTTGGTGCGTCCTTTCAGGAAGATCTGGCACACCTGGAGGCCTCTCTGGATTTTTTTTCCCCCCACAGATGCCCCACTTGCTGTGGGTACCTAACTAGAAATGGAGCCTCTAATCTGATCCAGGAGAGAAACAGCCTCAAAATTTCCTTCCTGCTTCCAACAGAGCAACTTCCTAAACCAAACAATCTCCAGTCAAAAGAGAAGGAGCAAAGAGAAGCAGGGCTTTGCTGTAAGATTCACCGAGGTGCACTTCCAGCTGAATTCTTCACAAATTCCAGAGAAAGCGGGATGGAAACTATGGTTTGGGTTGGAAGGGACTTCAAAACTCAGCTCATCCCATTCCCTTCCACAATTATCCTAAGCCCTATCCACCCTGTCCTTGGACACTTGCAGAGATTCCCAAGGAAAGGAACTCTGAGAGATGCAGCTCAATGAGGAGGGATAACCCCAAGAAAGGCTGAACCCCTCCACCTCCCTGCAGTGCTGAGGCAGCGGATGAATTACAGGGGTTCTGGCAGCCCCCATTGCCAGGAGAAGCTCCCCAGGGAGGTCATGGCATGTCTTTCTGTCCAGGAACAAGTTCCTCTCATCCAGGGGCCTCCAACAGCCCAAGGAGGAGGGTCCCCAGGTCAATAAATGCCAGTGTCATCCCTGCCTAGTGCCTTTTCCTCCAGCTCTGAGAAGCTCTCTGTTCTCTGCAGCTCCCAGTCATTGTCTGCCAGCAGGCTTGTGGAGCTGAACTCCAGCTGGGCTGAGGGAGAAAATGAGGAGGAGATTTCCCAGATTTCCCAAAGCAGCTTCGCAGCACCTCCTGGGATCCCTGACAAACTGCAGCCAGTGGTGCCCCTGCAAAGCCAGCAGCAGTTACCAAAACCAGGGCTCTCCTTTTCCTGCTCAGGTATCTCCTCCCTCCCTCCCCAAAACATCCAAAGAGAGGGAGATCAAAAAGAAAAACGGTGGGGGGGGGGGGGAAGACCTTTGGGGGTTTCCCCCCAAACTGAAGCGGGTTTC
>VZRR01000660.1:0-15984 GCA_013398015.1 Oreocharis arfaki | reverse complement strand
TGCCGGTGCCAGTCCCGGTGCCGCTCCCGCTCCGGCCTCAGCCCCGCCTCATGGCGCCCCCGCGCCCGCCGCGCCGATGGAACCGGCCGCGCCGCGCTGCTTCCCCCCGCGCCGCGCCGATGGGCGCGCCCGCCGCCTCCTGCCGTAATGAACCCAAGAGCAGCGCCGCTAAACCGCACGGCGGAGCTCTTCGGCCGTAATGCTCCGAGTGGCAGCGCAGTGAACGCCACCCTGGGCTGAGCTGGGGACGATCCCAAGAATCACAGAATCACAGAATCACAGAACCCTTTAGGTTGGAAAACATCTCTGAGATCATGCAGCCCAACCTGTGAGTCAACACCACCATGTCAACTAGACCATGGTGCTAAGTGCCACATCCGGTCTTTCCTTAAACACCTCCAGGGGCGGTGACTCCATCACGTCCCTGGGCAGCCCATTCCAATGCCTGACAAACTTTTTCCTGAAGAAATTCTTCCTGATGTCCAACCTAAACCTTCCCTGGTTGCCAGGGAGAAGAGGTCGACCCCCACCTGGCTACAGCCTCCTTTTAGGAAGCTGTGGATGTCTCGGGACAGCCCTGGGAGGTGTGAAAAGTGGCCCAGGACAGCCAGGGGCAGTTTGCAGAAGGGTGTCCAGCACCAGGCCCAAGAGTCTCGGGGGAGGCATCCTGGGACAGCCATGGGGGGCTCCAGGGGTAACGCCAGGCAGCTCATGGGGTGTCTGTGAGGATGTCCTGGAGCAGCCTTTACAGGAGCTTGGGTGATCCTGGACCAGCTCTGGAGAGGTTTGCTAAGGGGTGGTCACAGTCTGTGCCCGGTAGCCCCTTCTCTGGTGTGAGATGGGAACCTCAGAGCAGGCTGAGTGTCTGGGGAGACTCCAGAGTTTCTCCAGTATTCAGGCTCTATGGGTTCCCCAGGGAACAGGGCCAGGGATGCGGGGGTCCAACAGGCTGGCCGTGCCCCCCCACCACCATCTCCCAGCCCTTTTCTGCCTGAGCAGAGCTGCACAATCCAGCCTTGTCCCCAGCGGGTCTGAAGTAGGTCAGGGAGGCTGGGCCAAGCCCCTGGGGAGGGGAATGGGTGGTAGGGGGTGCAGAGGGCCCCAGGCACCCGCTGCAGTGGCCACACCACAAGGTTAGTGCCCACCCCCTGTCCTGGTGGGACCCCAGTGTCCCCAACCCAGGGGATGCAGGGCATTTCCCTAGCCCCTCTTTGGTCTCCTGGGGTGTTTCAGGATCCTTCTGCACCCCTGCAGGTTCCACACCCCTTCTGGGAGCCAGGGTCCCATGGGAGCAGGTTGGGGTGGCTGAATCCTGGGGGACGGCAACCAGTGTGGAGAGCTGGGGACCTGGTTTTGGAGAGTGAGCCCAGAGCTGAGCTGGGGGGGAGCTGTGGGATGAGCACAAGGAATAAGGAAGACAGGAGAGGGATTTCTCACCCCTTAATTGCAGTTAATGATTGATGAACGTGTTTACTGCAGGAGACAAAGGTCTGACAGCGTCAAGACGAGAGTGCAGAGCCAGCATCCCCAGGGACACCGCCGCAGGTAAGGGATGTCGGCGCCTATCCCGGCCCCCACGGGCACCTTGCTCCACTCAGGGGGAGGTGGGGGTGTCTGTCAGCCGTGGAGCTGCCCCCAGGCCCTGGCACAAGGAGGGAGACACCACGGTCATGCCATGGATTGCTCTTGGACTCCAAGCCCTGCTTGGGGAGGCCCCGTTGGGCTCAAGCATTGGAGCCTCCAGCCATGCCCAGGACAGGCTCCTGGGGTCCCCCAAACACACCCACAGTGTCCTGTACCTGGAGGTCAACCCTGTCCTCCCATGCCATGTCCTCAGGGAGCCCATGCCCAGGGGTGTGGCGGGGAGCCTGGCGTTTGCTCCCCAGCCCAGCTCAGCAGAAGGGACTGTCCCCACCAGCACCTCTCCTGTCCCGGTGGCTGCTCGCCATCAGGGATGTGGGGGACAGCCCTCAGTCTCTGAGGTGCTCGTTCCCTGGTGTGTGCCCACAGGCGTCCTGGCAGGATGGCATGGCGCTCGTTGGTGCTGCTCCCCTTCCTCCTGGCAACGGGTAAGGACTCTCCTTGGCATCTGGCATGGGTGGGCGGGAGGTGTTGGAGCTGCTTTCAACCCCCAATACCCTTTCTCAACTCCATGGGGGAAGCTGTGACACCAAAACAGCTGCCTACCCCACTGGAGAGCCAGGGCAGGGCAGGGCTGGACAGAGGGGAAAGCATGGGGGCAGCAGCTGGAAGAGAAGCTTGGTCTGGAGGTGTGGGATGAGCACAAGGATATGAGAGCTGGGGTGTTCCCCTGCCTCCCATGGAGACCCAAACCACGTCTGGGAGCTGGGGCTGGAGTTGAGGAGGTGCTGCCAGATGTGGGTCTGGGGTCTGCCAGCAGAGCCCGGCACGGTGATGGTGCTCAGCTGCTGTTCCCTGTAGTTTCAGGCAACACAGTGCCCATCTTCAACACGACCATCTTCTACGTGCCTGAAGACCTGGAGCTGGGTGAGTAGGGTGGACTCGAGAAGGGCCTGGGGTGTCAGAGGAGTGATTGGGGGGCTCTCAGGCAGGGGCTGACACTGCCTGTGCCCCCAGGCGAGCTTGCTTTCCAGCTGGAGGCTTATGACCTAGACAACGACCCTCTCACCTACCAAATCGGAGGGACAGATGCCTTCTACTTCTCTGTCGAGTCTACAACAGGCAGAGTGACACTGAGGAACTCCCTGGACCGCGAGGTGTGTGCAGAGGATGGGGGCAGATGTCCCTGCCTGAGTGGGAGTCTTGGGGTATGGGGATGGAGGGCAGAGCTTGTGGGTCACTCCCTGGCCCCAAAACCCAGCTCCTGGACGGAGAGTGAGTTGTCTGGAAGGAGTATCTTATACAGAGGTTGGGGCTCAGCCATCCAAGGGTTAAGGGCCACCTTGGCCCTGACCAAGTGCTGCTTTGTGTCCCCTCAGCTCCAGGCCAGGCTCACCATCACCGCCAGAGTGTCTGATGGTATAAATAATGAGGTGAGTGCTGGGGCGAGGGCTGGGTGGCTGCGGTGGGAAAGGAGCAGGGTACCAGCCAGGGCCATGGACAAGGCTCAGTGGGAATGCAATTGGAAGTGGGTGGGTGATGCTGGCTGGCTGGCCAGGGTGAGCATGGGATGCCAGAACTGCACCCAGCTCTGCTGGCCACCATCTCCCACCCCCATCCTGTGCCCTCTCTGACACTTGGTAGGTTTCCCAAAAAATGATCATCATCGTGGAGGACCGTAATGACAACGCCCCGGTCTTCCAATTCCTGCCATATAATGCCTTCATCCCCGAGGTACCTTCCTGGGACTCCCAGCCTGCATGGGCAGCAGGGCGGGGGTGCTGGGTGGCTCCTGTGGCATGGGTGTACCAGCAGTGGGACAACAACGGGCTGGGAACTGCGTGACTCCACACCTGGGTGTGTGGTGACGGTGCGCCTGGGCGTGGGGTCATCGAGGGTGCAGCCAGCACCCGGGAGCGCTCCGTGCCGGGGCAATTCCCGATGGGAGCCTCTGTGTCACCCTGAGGTGCTGGAACGTGGCTGGGACTCTGCCCTTGCAGTGAGTTTCTGTTCAGGGTGTGCCCAAGCTACCGCTCAGCCCAGGACAGGCTGACGCTGGATCAGGGTGTAGATGGGATGTGGGGCTGAGTCCGACCCCCATCCAGCAACTCCAGGGCTGCTCCGTGCAGCCCCTGCTCCCAAGGAGCCCCAGAGGGGGTAGTGAGGGGATCCAGCCTCTGCCTGGCCTGAGAGAGGGCAGCAGCTCGTCCCTGTGTGTCCCATGGCACTGGGCAGTGCCTGCAGCCCTGCAGGGCCAGAGCACCCCAGGGCAGAGCTGGCAGGGTCTGGGCCCAGCATCACCCTCCTTCTCTGCCACCACCACCCCCCTGTGTGCCCAGAACACGAGTCTGCACAGCATCATCTACACCGTGTTTGCCAACGACAGCGACACTGGGAACGCCTCCAGAGTCAGCTACGGCATCGAGGAGGTGAGCACAGAGCATTGTGGAGTGGGCCATACCATACCCAAACCCCACCCCTGGGCCAATCCTGTGGGGCTGAGGTGCTGGGGGATATGGCCAGGGCAGCCCCATGTCTCTGGGGAAGCAGGGAGGTTTTGGATCAGGATCTACTGGGCAATGGGTGCAAGGTGCTGAACAGTTGCAGGCCGGGGATGAGCCAGGTTGTAGGGAGTCCCCATGGGCCAAGCCTAGCAGAAGGATGGGAATTGAGCCCCCATCTCTGCTGGGACACATCTGCTCCCTGCCTTGGTGACACAGGCTGATCTCCCCTGCTCAGGTAATCCCAGACGATGCAAAGAATCACCAGCTCTTCTACATCCTGCCCAACGGGAGTGTGGTGCTCAATGGCTCACTGGACTATGCCACGAACACGTTCTACCAGATCAAGATCCTTGCCAAGGTGGGGACCAGCTGGGCTGGGGGTGCAGGGCTGCCAGGTGAGGGGGCTGTGGGACTGACAGGTGCTTTGCTCCTCAGGACAGCGGGGGATTGCTGCACAACAATTGGGTCGTCCAGCAGAGCTATAGCTACCTGTCCCTGACCATCGAAGACGTGCCCAACCTGGACCCACGGTTCCTCAATGAGCCCTACTCGGGTTCCGTGCCTGAGAACTGTGACCTGGTCAGGAGCCTGCCTGCCCCAGTGTCACATCCCTGCCCCTGGCCCTCCCTGGGGGCTTTGGTGCCCTGAAGTGTCTGGGCCACCAGGCCTGTGGGCAGTTGGAGATGTCTTAGGTCCTGCCCTGATGGCCATGTCCCCACAGGGCACCACTGTGCTGACTGTCACCGCCATGGACCGAGACACGGGGGTGAATGATGAAATCTTCTACGAAATCACCAGTGAGTGATGGGGCAGAATGGAACAGGCAGGGGATGGCACAGTGGGATGAGTAGGAGAGGTGGTCAGGCAGCAAGGGGGACCCTGGAAAGTGGTTCTGGGCACCCAGTCTCTGCCAACCTGACCTGCTGGCAGAGAGAGGGCCAGGCCTGCCTTTCCCGGTGGCTGCCACTGGTTCCTGCTGTCCCCTTGTCCTAGATGCCAGTGCTCCTTTTGTTATCAATGCCACAACTGGCACCATCACTGTGAGTGAGCCCCTGGACCGTGAGCAGCTGCCAAGCGAGGAAGTGCTGCTGGAAGTCATGGTGAGTAGGAGGTAGCAAGGGGAACCCCACCCTCTTCCTCTCCCTGGGCCCCTCCAACCTGCTCTCTCCTCCTGCCCAGGCGCGTGAGAAGAACCTGGACATCTATGGCAAGGTGGCCCAGACCAGCACCGTGGTGACAATCTTGGTGACTGATGTCAATGACAACAAGCCCCAGTTCTACAACTGCTCCCTGTACAGCTGCAACTTCTCTGCCAGTGCCCAGAACAACTTCACGGGCAGCATCATAGAGCACTCCTCCTTCAGACTGCCTGTGTCCAACCTCAACATCGTTGCCTACGACCCAGATAAGGTAGGAGCCTGTCCATGGGGCTGGGCTGTGGTGCAGGTGTCTGTCCTGGCTGCACCACTCACCCTCACTCTTGTCCCTCCCTGGCAGGGCATCAACAGCAGTTTTGAGCTGAGCCTGCAGGGTCCGAATGCCGCCGCCTTCTCAGTGTTCCCCACAACCATTGTGGGCTCAGGGGAAGTCCAGATCCTGGTGCAAAACTCATCGCTAGTGGACTACGAGATAAGCCATGTCATGGTGGTGGAGGTGGGACTTGTAGGGCTGGCCTGCTCTGTGGGGCCAGTTCCTGCTCCCTGAATGCTTTGGGGAACAGCGGGGACACGGCCCTTCTCTTTTCGGGAGCCAAAGCAGAATGGGGCTCTGCCCTGGCAGCTTGTTTGGTGCCGGGGAGCTGGGCTGAAGTGTCACAGGTCTCTCTAAGGTTTGGGGACCCATGTGAGACACAGTCTTTTCTCAATCCTGCAGATCATTGCTAATGACACGGGGAACCCCACAGACTGCTGCTCCACGGCCACTGTGACCATCGACCTCATCGACACCAATGACCACATGCCTGAGTTCCCCCAGAGCACCTACAACCTGTCTGTGATGGAGAACAGCCCTGATGGCACCATCATCTCCCCAAACATCACGGTCAGGCACTGAGCAGGGAGTGGGCACAGCTTACATCCCCAAGCAGGCACTGGGCACAGCTTACGTCCCCAAGCAGGCACTGAGCACACCTGGCACTTCTAGTACAGCTTGTGCTGAGGGCACTGATCTCTTCATGTGCACAGGAAGGAGTCAGGGCCAGTGGGTACTCAAGGGTGGGACCCCTTGCCTATCAGGGCCACATTTTTGGGGAGCTCATTGCCAGCAGCCACTGTCCCAGACTCATCACTGCTTTGAGGGCTGAAACAGATTGACGAGATGCTTCCTTCTATCTTTTAGGCCTATGATCCAGACAGTGGTGTCCTGGGCCAGATCACCTACCAACTGCTCCCGGAGAGCATGTACGTAAGGGCAGAGCCAGCCACAACCAGGGCATCATCCTGGAGAGGGGGCTCCAGGCCTGAGCCCCAGTAATGGCTCTGTGTGTGCTGCAGCCGTGAAGTCTTCACCGTGAACGCCACAACCGGGGCCCTGCTGGTGCACAACGGGAGCTTGCTGGACCGGGAGACTCGCTCCATCTACTATGCCAACCTCCAGGCCAAGGATGGGGGCAACCTGGTGGGCACTACGGTGCTGGAGATCACCGTGCTGGATGCCAATGACATGGCGCCCGTCATCATTGGCTCCTACTTCATCTCAGTGGAAGAGGGGCAGAACGTTAGTACACAGATCCAGGTATGTACCAACGGAGGTGGAGGGGTTGACAGGGCTGTCAGAGAGAGGAGGGATTGTCCCCGAGGTGCCTGACTGCCCTGTTCCAAACGCTGACCTTTTCAGGCCATCGACAACGATGAGCCCGGCAGCCCCAACAGCGAATTGGGCTTCAGGATCTTGCAAGGACCGTTCAGCAACAACTTTACCATCAATGCAGACACAGGTGAGATGCACAGCACAGAGCCGCTGGACCGTGAGGCCGTGGAAGATGAGTATGGACAGATGGTGGTGACGGTGATGGTGTATGACCACGGCGAGCCACAGCTGAGCACCACAGTGAACGTCACCATCACCGTGGGGGTGAGCCCTGGGCACAAGCAGGGACATGCTGGGGCAGGCTGGGGCTTGGAACTGGGATGGATGGGCAGGGCGGGGATGTGGAATCCCTGGCGGTGGCAGAGGTGCCGCGTCTCCAGGCTTTCTGTGGGGGCAGAGTGAATAGTTGATGCAGGGAGGCAGGAGAGGGCTTGTGTAGCTCTTGCCTGTGGGCAGGCAGGTGCCCACACTCCTGTCCCCAGCTGGCTGTGGGGAATCCTGTTTCCTGGAAGGGCTACAGCCATGGGCTTTGTCTCCTGCAGGACCTGAATGACAACATTCCCGTGTTCCTCAACCAGTCCTATGAGTTCTCAGTCTTTGAAGACTCTCCAGGTAGAAGCTGCACAGCCAGGCTTGTGGGACCAGCGGTGGCCCTGAGTCAGTGCCCACTGCCCGCTGAGTGTCTGTCTCCACCTGCAGGGTCCTTCGTGGGCGAGGTGAACGCCACAGATGCCGACAGGACGGAGATCAATTCCCGCATTTCATTCCGACTTGAAAGGGGCGGTGGCTCCAGCAACTTCTTGATCCGTTCATCCCGCCTGGGGCCAGGGAACTACAGCGGGCAGCTGTTCGTAGACCCTGACACGTCCCTGGACTACGACGTCCTGCAGCAGAAGTTCTTCACCTTGACGGTGCTGGCAGAGAACACGGCCGCAGACAACGCGGGGGACAAGGCCAACGTCTCAGTGGTGGTCCACATCCTAGATGTCAATGACGAGTCCCCCACCATCCTGCCAGACTCACTGCAGGACGTGTCAGTGGTCGAGAACGGGACGCAGCTGGGTCTGATCCACACGGTGAGCGCCTTCGACCCTGACACCAACCACTCGCTGGTCTTCGAGGAGCTGGCGGTCGCCTGCTTCAAGGGGGACAGCAGTGCTGAGGACGTGTGCTGGGACTGGTTCGTGCTGGCACCCAACGGCTCGGTGCTGGTGAACAGCTCGGACATCGACTACGAGGTGTGTGACAGGGTCCTGCTCACGCTGCGGGCTGAGGACCTGTACACTGAGAAGGGCAACCGCTACAGCCAGAACGGTACGGCCCCCACTGCCCGCTCCTTCCACCACCACTGGGCACGGCAGGTGCTGGGACCTGCCTCTCCCACCTCCCACGAGAAGCTGTGGGCAGCAGGGCCGGAGCTGGGTGGTCTGGCTACAGAGGGAGGGTGTCCCCAGCTCTTTTGACCTGAGCCTGCTGGGAGGACAGGGCTCCCACAGGAAGCGGAGGATGGTGCTGCAGGGCTGCTCTCTTGGTGATCCAAGCTCTGCTTTTGGGACGTTTACAGAAACCCTGAGGATCATCATTATTGATGTGAATGACAACACGCCAGTCTTCGAGGCCATCTCAGAGACTTTTGGTGAGCAGCTGGGGTTGGCACTTCACGTGGGCTCCTCGCTGCACCCACACATGCCCTGCCACACTCTCCAGCAGTGAGGATCTTCCCCGAGCCCAGGGCAGGGCTGTGAGCAGTTGAGGGGCCAGGCTGGGGTTACTCAGTGCTTTCCATAAAGGCTGTGGGGCCAAGGGCAGCAAGGGGTGCTTGGGACCCTGGGGCTGTGTGGGCATGGGGTCTGCAGCAAGTCTGGCTGCTCACCAGCATGACTGCACCATCTGTCTGTCCCTGGCAGTGGTTGTCCCCGAGATCTCTCCTGTGGACCTGCAAGTGGCTACTGTGAAGGTGAGGGAGCCACCTGCCTGTATCTGTCAGTCTGTGGAGCCTCGTTCACCTGTCCCCACCATGGCCATTCCCACCCATGCTCCTGCCACGCTCTGTCCCTGCAGGCCACAGATGCTGACTCGGGACTGGGGGGAACCATCACCTTCTCCATTGTCAGTGTGGTGTTTGTGGAGGACAGCGGGGTCAGTCGGCCCTTCGGGAACCTCTTCAGGGTGTTGACAACGCTCGACAAGGGCACCTACATTGGCAGTATCCAGTGAGGCCATGGGTCTGGGCCAGGGTGGGGGGGATGCAACTCAGCTCCTGCCTGCTGCAGGGCCAGCATGGGCTGGAAAGGGGACAAAGCCTTTCTGGAGTCCTGCCTGGATATGGAGGTAGGGTGGAGTTTGAGGGATGGCAGTGCCATCCTGGGAACATCCTGGGCAGCCCAGTGGGATCGCTGATGTCCCTGTCCTCACAGGGTGGCCAGCAACCTTGATGAGTCACTGAAGGGGCAGTACAAGGTGACGGTGGAGGCTCGGGACGGCGAGGAACCGGTGCACAGAGCACAGACTGTGCTGACTGTGAGTGTCACCCCCATCCCCCATCCCAGGCCGTCACACACCCGGCCCAGCCCCGCTCAACCCCTGCTCCCCATGCACAGATCTTCACTGTGGATCAGAGCTACCGCGTTCGGCTCCAGTTCGTGACAACGGTGGAAGAAGTCCAGAGTAACTCCGAAAATATTAAATTGTAGGTCGACCCCCACTGGGGCCGGGCATGCAGGGCTGGGGCCGGGCATGCACAGCTGGACCCACCAGCTGTGTCTCTCAGCTTCACGGGCTGTGAACAGGGTGGGCAAGGCAGGTCCCCACCGGAGGAGGGGGCTTGAGGGGGTCCATCTGCTTCCTGTGCCCGTGGGCAGAACAGCAGGATGTCCAGCCCAGCTTCCCCCATCTCTCGTGTTCTAGGGCCCTGACCACTGTGACCAAGGCAGCAGTCTACGTGGTGGCCATCCGAAGCATAGAGGACACCCGTGAAACCCAGTGAGTGGCGGTGGGGAAGGGGACATGCTGGTGGCATCAGGGGTGTCACCCTGGGGCAGGGGACCATGCCCTGCACCCCAGCACCACACTCCCCCCATCTCTCTGATTCTGCAGGGTGGATGCCAAGACAGTGATGGAGGCCTACTTCGTGTACAGCAATGGCACTGCGCTGGATGTCGATGACCTGATCATGTGAGTGCTGGGGCTGTGCAATGGGCACTGCCACATGCTGGAACCAGCCCAGCTGCTCATATCTCCGCTTTCCTTGGCAGACTCATACCGTCCGACCCGCTGGGCTTGGCTGAGCTGGTGAAACTGGGCCTGGCTGTCATTGTGAGTGGGGCCAGGCAAGGGGCATGGGGAGAGGGCAACAACCCCTTTGGGGCAGGCTGGGGGGTTCCACTGGCTGGAACTGTGCCTTTACCCCTGCTCTGTGCCAGGGCCCCGGGGAGGTGACACAGCCCACCAAGGAGGTGGAGCTGATTGGCGTCATCGCAGGATTGGCAGCATTCCTGGTCCTCTTCATACTCATCATGACTCTAGTTTTGGTACTCACCACTAGGAGGTACCACACTGCCTGCACCCCCTCCTACTGCCCCCCACCGCCTCCATCCTCACCAGCACCCCCAGACCCATCCCTATCCTCCAACCCGCTCCTGCTCACCCCATCCCACAGCCCAGCTCCCCCCTGCCCCTCTCACCCACCCCATCCCTGGGCTTTGCAGCTACAAGAGGAAGCTGAGTGCGATGAAGGCTCTGAAGGTGGCCACGACGTTTAACCCTGTCACAGCACAGCAGGGAGCTGGCATCCCCGGGACCAACCAGTACAACGCCGAGGGGTGAGTCAGGGGCTCCCTGCAGCTGGTGGGGAGAGACCAGGCATGTCCACACATCCAGGGGCTGCAGTGCCCCAAGGGGCAGTACTTACCCACCACCCATCCCTGTCTAGGGCCAACCCCATGCTGAACCACCCGCTTGATCCCTCCCATGACCTGGGCTTCCACGAGGACTCCATCTCTGTGACCAGGTGAGCTCTGTGGGAAGGTCCCAAAGGGCACAGGCTGTCACCCTATACCTCACTTCTCCAGTGCCTGGGTCCTCTTCTACCTCCCACCCTCCACTCTCCACAGCATGAATTCCCTGGATGAAAACACAGTAAACTCACCAGCGGATGACAACTTTGAGGTCAAGGTAAGTGTGCAAAGAGCTGCCAGTGCTTGGCAGCTGGGAGTCCTGATGGAGCACCCTGCATCCTCTTCTCTCTGCTGTAGTCCCCCAGGGCCTCAGGGACCCCTTGGGTCCTTTACTCTGCACCCCTCAACAGCCCTCAGCTCCTGGGAAGGACGGGTGTCCCTGCCCTACATCTCTGTCCCCATCCCTTCTGACCATGCTCTCCTCCTGCAGCAGGTCAAAATGCGGCCAACTGACCCCACTGACAAGGAGGTGCTGGTGGCTGCCCTGAACCTGAAGGACCCCACCAAAACAGCGTACCTCAACACCACCTTCACCACCACGGACTTGTGAGCGGGCTCACGGAGTGCAGTGGGGCCAGAGCGGGACTCGGGCAGCTCCTTTGGTGGTGATATGTTCAGTGTCTGGCAATAAAACTGTTCCACGGGGGTCACGGTGTCCTGTGGCCATCAGCCCATCTGCCTGGGGGGGCTCAGTCAGCTTGGAGTCATCTCTCCCAGCATGAAATGCTGGTTTCGGGCCAGCTGGTGCCAGAGGGGAAGTGTCACTGTGGGGCTCAGCCTGGCTTCTTGTCCCCAGGACCCTCTCCACCCTGGGGGAGGGAGGTGCAGGCAGCCCCGCGCAGAGGTTTGTGCAAGGTTTTATTACCCAACATCCACACTGACAGATTGGTTCTCCCGCCCCTTCCTCCCCCCTGCCCCTCCCCAAAAGAAATGAAGAGGAAAAAAAGAAGAAAATAGGTGATGAAGCTGCGGCGCTGGTGTGCCACAGCTCGGCAGTGCAGGGCTGGAGGTGAGCACAGCCTGGGGCAGGGTGGCAGGGGGATGCCCCAGGGCTCCTGGTCTTCCTGACACAGCCGTGGCACCACTCCCACAGCCCAAGGCACTGAGCAGAGCCAGGTGCCGGTGAGTGCCGTGGCACAGAGTGGGCACTTGCCATGGCCCTGGCTGCCAGTTGGCACTTCAGCAAGCCCTTTGCAGCCCCACAGGGACAAAACAAGCCCAGGATGTACAGTGTGGGTTTAGATGGGCAAGACTTTACCCTTAACGAGGGAAAACGGCTGCAGTGGTGACTCTGGCACCTCGAGCCCTCCTGAACTTCTGCCCAGAGGGGATGGTGCAGCTCCCCAAGCACCCCTCATTTGCAGCCTCCTGCCCATCAGGTGCTGGACACAGGCCTGGGCCCCCTTTGCTGTGGCACTGTGGGGCTGTTCGTCTGTATGGGGCCGGGCTGGGGGCACCAAGATCCATGTCTTGGCAGGACATTGAGGTGCTGCCAGCCACAGGGATGCTGGCCAACCACAGGGATGTTCAACCCCCTGCAGACTGACCCTTCACTCCCAATGCTCTTCAGCCTAGCAGAGCACAGGCAACGCAGGAACAGTGTTTGAAAAGATGGTCTCAGCCCCACAGGCCACCGCAGAGAAGGTGGCTCCAGGCAGGACGCTCACGGCTGAAAGTGTCTCTTAAAAAGCTCCAAAAATGCAAACACAGTTCAATAAAAGCTCCCCTCCCCCCCACCCTGTAAAACCCCAGCTGTAAAAAGTGGCAGCGTTTTGCAGTCGTCGCATCTCCAGGTGCCGTCGGAGAAGAGCAGCCAGCGGGGCCAGCGAGACACGTGCCCATGTCCCCAGCACGTGGGGCCTATCTGTCACCACTGGGGCAGCTGGACCGGCCTGGAAGCCAGGCAGGCTTCATGCCCACCACCAGCTGTGGAGAGGATGTGCTGCTTCCAGGCAGGTCAAGCTGGAGGCCATGGGGACAGACTCCCCAAGCACCTCCAGCCATGGTGACAGGGGTGAGCAGCTCTCCATCACACACGTGGTTGGCCCCTGTCTCTCCCGTTTGAGATCTGTCCTGGTGCCCTGTGTGGCCACATCCTCTCAGCTCCAGGGCACCCACAACATGGCAGTGGGGCAGAGAGGACAGGGCTGTTGGGAGACTGGTGCCATGCATGGCCACGGGCTTGTTGGAGTGTGGCCAAGCCCAGGGCAGGTAAAGCAATGGCAGGGCGATGCATCAGTGTCTCTCCAGCATGGGAAGCGATGCTGCTGCTTGTGGTACCAGAGCTCAGGGCAGCCAGCAGCACCCACCCTGAGCCATCTTCAGACCTGTGCCACGGGCAGGAAACGCACAGGAGCAGCTGCCTCCGTCTGGAAGGAGCCACGTGCTTCCTCGTGCTGAAAAAAGCCACCAAGCACAGAAACAGGCCACCAGTCTCACGTCCCAGGGCACCTCCATGGGGCTACACTCATGGGAGAACCCCAGGGTGACAGGGAGGACCCCAGAAAAGGAGATACCTTGTCCCAGTGTGCAGTGCTCCACCACCACCGCTGCCCTGCACACTGACACCGGGTGTCTCAGGACGCCAGGGCAGGGACCCATCTCCGTCTTCTCTGAGAAGCCCCGAGGCACCCCCGCCCTCCCAGCACGGGCAGTGACTCACTCCATGGCAGGGCCGGCGCGGGAGCAGCACCGGGGCCGCCGGACGTTCTGCAGCAGAGCCCGGAAGACACTGGGCTGCCTCTTGGCCTCGCCTTTGCGGGGCCCTCCCTTGACGGAGCCGGTGCGGGTGCTCTGCGGGGTCACCACCACCTGCCGCCCGTGTTCCTCTATCTGCTTCTCCAGGTGCTTCTGGATGGCCATGCCCAGGACCTCCACCTCCATGGAAGCCCCATACACCTCCCACGTCATCCCCTTCTCATCCCAGCTCACCTCCCGGATGGGCTCCGGAGGCTCCTCCTCCACCACCTCCGGCACCGTCCCCTTCACCTGCACCTCAGGATACGAGGTCTGCGGGGACTTGGCCACAGGTGTCATCGGCCCAGTGGCCACTGAGCGGGTCTCCACGGGCATGGACACCTGCATCTCTGCGTCCTTCTTGGAGGGCTCCAGGCGTGGGGTTGCAGAGGCCGTCTCTCTCTTGGGGAATGTGAAGGCAGCAGCCCCGCACGGGGGGCTCATGGGGCTTAAGGCCACCGACACCAGGGACACACGGCTGTCCACTTGCGTCCCCATGTCTTGTGTCCCAGCGTCCTGGGGAGGGGTCACTTCAAAGGAGTAGGATTCACAGAGCTGTTTGGCTGTTTGGGGCCGCTGGCTGCTGCCAGCACCCACATCCCGGGCTGAGCTCCCCTCAGCTTTGCCCTGGCCCAGAGCGGTGGAGCTCGGTGCTGCCTCACTTCGACCCCCAGTCCCTGCAGTGCTGGTGCTGGGGGAGTCTGTGGTGCCTCCCTGGGGGTTCTTGGGAGCCTCACTGCTCTTTGTCTGGGGAGCAGCACCCAGGGATGTCCCTTTGCTGTCCTGGGGCTGGTCCTGGCCTGGAAGCTCAGCTGTCCCGGTGCTTGCAGTGGGCTCCACGAACGCCACATGTTTGGCAAGAGCAGGCATGCTCCCCATGTCCTTGCTGGTGGCCTGGAGGCAGGGATCAGGCACAGGGGAAGTGGGGACTGTGTCGTCCTTCTGGGTGTTGGGGACCCCCATCCCTGTGGGACCACAGGCAGGAGCAGCACCACTTGGTCCCCCGCAGCTCCCTGTTGCTACTGCCACACTCTGCTCTGTGCTGGTGTCCTGGAGAAGTGTGCCAGGAGCTGGTCCTGCTGGTGATGGCACCTTCTTCTCTGCCACTGAGCCGGCCTTGGTGCCCTGGGACTCTGTCTCAGCCACACAGCAGGTCCTCATGGCACGGGATCCCGCAGCACAGCCGGAGCCGGGCAGGCACTCGCCTGCCACGGGGCAGCCAGGGGAGCTGGCACTGGGCTCACAGGCGTCCTCAGCCCCGGCCTGGCGGCTCAGCACCTGCAGCCCCTCGGGCTCCTTAGCGCTGCCCATGCCCAGGGAAGGTTTCTCCCATGCTAGTCCCACCACGGGTCTGCAAGAGAGAGGATGGGGCAGTGAGGAACGAGCAGCACATGGGCCCCCAGTACACCTCGGCTGCCGACTGTTTTTCTCCATGCTACCCATGACAACAGGTTGGGCGGCCACCTGGAGCACTCGCTGTCCCTGGCACAGCCTGTGTGGTGGCACACGGTGCCCAGGCACACGGGGAAGGGAGGAACAGTGTCGGCTGCCTACCGTAAAAGTCAGCCTTCTCCGGGGCAGCAGGATCCGGAGCGGGATCCAGGTGCTGCTGTGGCTGGTGGAGCAGGCGATGCAGTGCAGGCACCCCTGTGGAGAGAGTGTTAGCTGGAGAATGGTCCTGGGCACCAGGCTGAGAGCCGGGGGGCTCGACAGCCCCCTCCTGTCAGCAGGAAGCTGGGCGCAGTGAGCGGTCAGAGCAAGCTGGGCCTGGGATCCAAGTGGGGCTGCAGAGAAGGGCAGGAGCAGGGGGCAGCCCAAGCCCTTCCCTCTCCACATGACGAGAACATGGTCCAGTGTCACCCAACTGTCCCCAAACCCTTCCCAGCCCCACGGGGCAGAAGCAGGGCGGGAAGCCTCAAACTTCCCGGGAGCCCCCCAGCTCTGCCAGTGCCAGGGAGTCCCCGCAGAGGTGGGAGCACATGTGTCCGGCAGGCGTGGGGCACTCCATGCCTCCGGACACGGCCACTCGTGGGTCCCCAAAAGGGCAGTGCCGAACGGACAGAGCCAGAGCCGAGAGAGTTTCTCCCACGGGAGGCGACAGGAGCGGGGACCAGGCGGTCACCGATGTCCCCCAGCAGCGCCGGGCCCGGAGGCGATGATCCCCGCCCCGTCTGTAGGTTCCCACGCAACACCCCGATCCCGGGAGGGCCGCGCCGCCCCGCACCCCGACCTGCCCCGACAGCATCCCAATCCCGCGGGGCTGTGGCACCGTGCCCGGTACCGATGCTCCGCGGAGGAGCTGCGAGCCCCGGCACACGCGTGTGCACACGCACGGGCACGCACACGCCAGCACATGGCCACGGGCACACCCGCACGCACGGACACGCGTGTGCACGCCC